>OX456527.1:97849028-98069028 GCA_949748255.1 Eustalomyia histrio | reverse complement strand
AGAATGCGTTGTTCATTCGTGTAGCGCTCCATTTTTACTAACCTCGTACCTTCTACTAGCAAACAATAACAATTGTTCAAATGTCAAACAATGACACTTCGAATGTTGCCAGATTTAAAAATTGCGTTCTTCTTGGGACATCCTTTAGCTGAAAATTTGAACACGGTTTTAAGTATATCTGGAAAAAAAAACTTATCTATAATTATAACGGTATAAAAATATGTCACTCTTAGTCGCAACAAACTTTTACCCAAATGTGCGAAAATCAAAAATATTTTTCTTTATACACAGAGAAAACAGATTCATTGTGACAACCGAACTCCTTGCCAACTGAATAATTTGGTTGCAGAAACTAAATTATTTAGTTGTGGTAATCAAATGCACAATTGAAATATTTTGCTTTTACTGAAATTCTGTTATAATAAACGAATTTCTGTTGTAACAACCGAATTTCTGTTGCCATAAACAAATATACCGAACTATTGGGTTGTCAAAAAATTTGGTTGTCACAATGAATCTGATTTTTCCGTGTAGTGACTTTGGCATGTTTAAGAAGACATTTGCGATAAAAATCAAATTATTCGATCTAAACATTTTTGCAAAAATCATGATTTTTTTATGCAAAGAATTAAAACTTTCCAATTTTCTCAATAAAATCGAACTGTATTCTATAATTGCGGCATTATAGAGTCTGGTGGTGGTGGTGTTAGCAGTGATCGAGTAGAAATATAATGGCTGAGTAAGGTATGATTACCACCCGATTCGAAAATATATGGTCACTTCTAGAGGGAAATCTTGCACTTTATCCAATATTTCTCTGCTTGGTAGAGGGCGGTAGTGATGTGGTGGCCTTCGCAGATCATGTAATGACAATGGTGAGGAGTTGACACCGTTGGACGGTGTGGAAATCAAACTTTCTGACAGAGCCAAATACCTTGGTGTAATCTTGGACAGGAAGCTGTTTTCACATAGTTCAAGAAAGGGTAAAAATGGCGGCAAATTTCGCTGTACTCATGTAGAAATACCACCGGAGGTCGCTGGGGTTAAGTCCCAGAATAGTTCGATGCATATACACCGCAGTGGTTTCCTCTGTTATTTTTTATCTGGCCATTGTTTGGTCGCAGGAACTGGATAATATGACCTGTTTTAAATATTTGCAATGGGAACAGAGTATGGCTTCTGTGAGTATCTCGTAGACACTTCGTAATAGAGCATTGGATGTATTTGATATTATACTGAATTGAATTCTATTGGAAAAACTGAGAAAGCGGATAGCGGGTGATATGGCTATGAGGCTGCAATCGACGTCTCAATGGGCTGAAAATGTGGCTACAGAGTTATATGGAAAATTGTGCCTTTCCGCCGAATGTGGATCTTCGGTGGCTGCGCATGAACACCTCTCTCCTATGAGGGATGGAAAATATGATTTCTGTTATTGTACCAACAAGACAAACAAATTGTACTTTTTCGATCCTCATGGTACCAACATTTTTTCCGCCTTTTTTTAACAATTTTATCGTATTGAGACTTAGAAAAATTTAAATTGACGGGGTGAAACAAAATTTATCGTTAATTTTATGTAGTCGTATAATTACCACAAAACTTTGTAAAATTTTACTCTAATTTTTATAAATGTCACACCTTAAATTTCTGAGTGTCTGACTCGAGGGCAATTTAACCTTTTCAGGATTTGCTATTACAAAATTTAAAGTCATTTAATAGCTTATTAACAATAATACACTTTTTTATTATTTTTTTGTTTTGAGAGGTAGTTTAAAAACAGCTGTTCAATGTTGTCACTTCCGAATATTTTAGTACAATATGTATGCAAACATTTAAACTTAAAACTGACTTTATTTTTCACTATAGTAGCTGAATAAATAAAAACAGGGTTTTAATTTAAAGTTGCTTTTAAAAAAAGTCGACTTTATGTTATGTTGTTTTATCAAGTTATAAATTGAAAATTTGAAAAAATTTCAAATTGTACTAAATGAGCCGCGGTAGTACCTAGGTACCAACCAAGGTAAAAATGTACCAAAAAAAGGACAATTGTACCATGTTTTCCATTCCTGTCTCCTATCAATAGCGATCAAGCACTCCTGGGCGGGAGGCATACCTAAAAGAAAATGTGGAGTCGACTTTTATACGGACTTGCTTTTTTACAGATTTGGCTTTGGGGTATTTTTCGGTGAGTTTGGTTTAGAGCTGGCTCGAAGAAATGGCGATAGGAGAGGTTTTCGCTTCGCTTGGTCGTTATGTTCTGTCCACGACAAAAATTAATATCTACTCTTATTATCAGGCTACATGCAAGACCTTGGGGTAAATGTCTCTGGGGTAAATGTCTCTGAATAACTGCCCATTACTGCCACGCATCCTTAAATGTGATGGCTAAACCGTTTAATAATTCGACTAATATGCGCCCGGGTCTCAGAGACATACTGAGGAAATGTAGAGTTGACAAACTTGCAAGACTAGAAACCACTTTAAATGTTACTGTACTGGTATTCCCACGGCAAGTTGTAAGGCTTTACTCTGAGAGGGCGACTAATCTAAAAAGGGCTAAAGGAGAGCTTGGATAGTACATCTGGCCCGCTGGTAGTAGAAAATATCTATTGCTATCAAAGAAGGATTTTACGGACTTCGTGGCAGTAATAACAGGCCACTGTCTATTCGGAAGCCATACACAGAAGTTGTGTATGTCGCTTCACATAAATACCGTTAGTAATTCTGATACCTTGTTTTGGAGCTTGGTATTTAACTCAATGGGAATTAATTTTGAGCGAAATGGCTTTTGAGTGCAAATGTCAGGCAAAGGACAGAAGAACTAAACAATGTTACCTATTAACATGAAGAGGTAGGTATTCAATATGGAAATGGAAATGGTTGACTGGACCACCTACAAATCCTTTCTAACTAAATAAAACTAGAAACTTAGAAAATCCTATATGTTTATATGGTTAAACTACTGAACGAAAATCGATGATTTTGTCGAAGCAGTTCGTCTGCTAAAGGTCTTATCAGAGCATCATTCAAATAGTTTTTGTTAATTTAAATGCTGTGCTATGGCACTTACAGATAAACTACAAAGAGGACTGGTAAACTTGTTATAAACGCCAAAGATCCATTCCTACATCAGACATCTAAGGAAATATCAGTTAGAAAGGAACTTGTGCATTTCAATAACCTTCGTTACAATTGGTAACTCTTAATAACGTTTACCTTAAACACTTTAAACTTACGATACTATACATATACTACTACATACAATGCAATACAATACAATCATCTTCTCCTACACACAAATGTAACCACTTAATTCTACAGTAGTTTACAAAACTCTAACAACAAAATTAAGATTGCCAACTAACAGCTCATGTGATATGCGTAGCAAACAATCAATGTACGAGTAAGAGTATACTGTGTAGATTCTATGGAACTGATACATTCATACTCTTATGAGTGTATGCATGCATGGTTGCAAAAGTCATTCAATGAAACTGATTCAGAACTATTGCCGCCAACAACCGCCTTCACAAGTACTAAAATGATACCTAAGCACAATAAGTATGTAGGAAAACTCTATTGAGATACTATGTATGAGCAAACTACAATTACAATGTACAACAACAACATTAATATATAGAATGAAAGATGCAAAACAAACAAAGTACCAATTGTAGAGTGAAGAAAAATTATGACGTATGCGTGGGTAGTACAATAATTTTAAAATGACTACAATCACACATACAAAATTACTAAATATTACAATGGCAGTGCTGTGTGTGTGTGTGTATGTGTGTGTGTCCTATTATTGTTATACATTTGACTTCGTTGACTATTGTACCACCACATACCACAAGAGAAATTATACATACAAACCAATTGGAAACTTATTGCCAGCAAAAATCTTAAAATTGTGTTGTAGCATTTAAAGACCATAAAATACGAAAAGGAAGACGAAGATGATGATGATGATGATGGTATAGGAACAAAAAAGTTGAAAACATTTAGCTGACTCAAATAAAAAAAAAAAACAAAAATGGAATAAGAAACATGCAGATATTATTTGGATGTTAAAGGATTGCTATTGTTGCTGCCTTTATAATGTGACCAACTAAAGTTCACATACGTGGAAAACTTTTTTCCATTTTTGGAAAACAAAAAAATGTTTGCAAGAAAGAATTTTTTGAATTTTTAATATTTATTATCTTAGACTAATATTCAAAAGGTGTAAAAGAGGCCATCAAAATTTTTTTAAACTGGTTACCTTTAAATCTATTCTAGAGCACGGTTTTTGACTAGCGGTTCCTTGTAACAGGTGCTAGAACTCATTCCTGGCAGTCAAAATGTAAGGTTTCACTGTTCTAGAACCAGTTCTAAAGCAACCTCTTCTAGTTTGGAGTAAAAAACTTCATACAAATAGAACCGACTGTGGAAAATAAATTAAAATGCGATATAGGTGTTCTGCAACCTGTTCTTAGCAGCTTAGATTATTATATCTTAATACCCTAACCGAGCACTAGCAACGAAAGCTTTCGGCTCGTTGTATCGAAAACAGACCAGAGCCCCTGGTAGGAATCGAACCCACGACCCGCGCACTGATAAGCTAGCAGGCTACCGGGGCTAGTTTTTTTGGAAATTTTCGAAACCTTTTTGAGTTGAATGCTTTAGGTTTCAGATTTCTAACCTAGAGGACCTTTTATAGCTTAGTTAATTATCCTATACCTAAGAAAACCATTTAAATTAAAAATTTTTAGCCCAAGATGTCTACAAAAGACTTAAAGTGGGAGACTTTCCCTCCATTTTGCTCCTTTCCGTAAAAACTGCTAAAATTTCCGTCTAGATGTCTTCCCTGTAGCAAACCTACGTGACAAATTTCAAGTAAAAGGGGGAGGATTTTCCCCCTTTTTTAATTCCCATTTTTACTTCGTTCTAATTGAAAATGCTAAATATGTATCTGTTTCCATGGGATATGGAAAACATACTTAAAAATTCCGATTTCTATCTATAAAAAAAAATCCCCAACTACAGGGATCACATATTTTAAATTACTTGTTTCTAACCAAAGGGATTTGAGTACGCCATTAAAAACGAGACTTTCCATCTTTTAACTTCGACTTTTCTACGTCCCTGGCTAAAATTTAAAAAGTTGAATTAGCAATGAATTTGCCCATATTCTAGGAATGCCAAAGCAGTTTCCTCAGGCTGTTAAGAGGAAGACTTTTCCACTTTTGAACCCTCATTTTCAGAGCTGCCTATTTAAATATAAAAAATACATGTTGTTGAAAAATGTTCACTATATCCCGAAAACTGTTAGAGCAACTTACTACATTACATTCGTACTCAGCAAACTAAATTTGATTACAAAAGATGTGTAATTTTTTTTTTTTTTTGGATTTTGCCTAAATACGAGTATTTATTATGTTAGTTTTAGACTAAGTGGCGCAATAATTCGATTGTGTTGGTTCCATTGTCTTTTGGAATATATGTTAGAGTGGGCCGAAACTTTAAATTCGACTCTTAAAAAACAGGTATTAAGGAAATAATGTACATCAGCAGAACAAATTGTTCGATTGGATCGATAATAAAAGATACTCCCTTACTAACATCACCGCCTAACCACATATTCTAATTTCAGTGAATCAAACGCCAGGTTTCCTTTCTTATAAGTACTTAACTTATTACAACTACGAACAGACAAGAGTTCCTGCATGTAACCTTTGCTTTGGAATGATTCTCGAGAAGAATTAAATGTAGGTAAATTGTTGAACAACACCTGACTGTAGATGTATAAAACTTTTGCTAAGACTGATATTGAATATCTTTTGAAGCGGGTCACAATCGAAGAAAAACACCTGCCTGGTAGACAAATGTGCTGCAAATAGAACGTCCGACAGCAAGCCCTTCAATAAGGCCAAAGGTTCGTGGGCTGGTGGGGATTACAAATATCTTATAAATTTAAGGACTGGTGGGGATTACAAATTTCTTGTAAATTTCAGCTGATATTTTATAAGAGAGAGAGAGAGAGAGAGAGAGATATGAGGGCAAATAAATGCGAGTCTTGCAAATGGTTACGTGGATACATAGCAAACGACTCTGATGGATCGACGTTGCTCAAGGATCTAGCTATCCCTCCGTGTTCAATGCGGGGTCACTTGGCCTGCTTCTTGTAACTTAATTTCCGAGCAACTTTTCAACAATAGCACAATGTCGGTAACAGCTCCCGAAATAGTCAGTAAGCCTAAGCTGGCTTAAGCAATTTGGAATTTAAAACCTTATTAGTCACCTGGGCCCAATATTATTAATCCAGCAAAACTGAAGCACGTCAATATCCTGGTAAAGCCTTTCTTGATGAAGATTTTTACTGGCTGTATTGATATGTCGTATATTCTAATAAGGTGTAAGAACACGAAACTGGAGCAGAATGCCAAGCAGCAGGCACATTGCAGATGAGTTTGGACAGGAGTACATCTCAGGTTATATCCCATAAACAGGGTAACCCTCAGGGGGTGGTATTGATCCATGTGCTTCTATCATTGGAATGAGGTGGAAGGAGTAATATGATCACCTACGCTGCTGACGTGGTGATAGTGATGAAAGGCAAATTTCTATCAACTTTAAAGGACATTAGCAAGCGGACCTCAGGGCGCCCCTTTCCCAGACAGGCAGGGAAAAGGGCTGTAGAATTGGAATCAATCCTCATAAAACGAAACTTGTTCCTTTTCACTGAAGGATAATACCGAAAAATTCGATTGACTACAATTTCCGTTGTAAGTACGCATCTAATATTTCTGCGCACGTATCTTGATCAGTCAGGGCTGAAAAAGGTGCTGCTGCTCTATAATCCTGTAAAACCGGTATCGGGAAGTGCTGTGGGCTAAGTCCAAAGATCGTTGATGGATATAGACGGTTTAAGTTCTCCATATTCTTGATGACCGCCATTAGATAAAATTACTTATCTCAGGTATTTGCAGATCATACAGTGGAAGACTTTTATGAGCATCACGGGAGCACTACGTATCTGAACTTGCTTTTCAGATACAAAGTCAGGGCCAAAAAAGGTGGTACTGCTCTATAATACTGTAAAAGAGGAAGGTGAGGAGTTGTTGATAGGTTGTTGCTTGGCTTGGGCATAATGTCAAGATTTTCTTGGACAGCCAGGATAAGGACAGGTCCTTGTGGTCATTGCCTCTGTCTACGGTATTTGTTCGTTTCTGTCGCACGTCCTTATATGGGATGGCTGATCAGTTTGACATTCGACTCAAAGGGGACTCAGGGTACAATAATATACCAGGGAACTGTGGAATTGATTAACTTGCAAGGTTGGAAACGACCTTGCATTCCCTGTCAACTTGAAGTTACTCAACCAGTTCTAATCCGACACGACGACTAACCTTGGAAGTGCTAACGGCTCGCTCTAGATTTAGGGCGCACAGAGAAACTTTTATCAATTTCCTGGAAGAAGATCTCGGATGTAGTGGTGGTCATAATACGACACTGTCTAATTTAAAGGCAAAACTTGGGGGGAGGGGGGGCGGTGCACTTTTGCATGCCTGCTAAAGGAGCTGCATGTGCAAGTCAGTGGAGGAGAGCATGGAGCACTTTCTCTTATCATGTCCAGCGCTGGTAGGTTGCTTTAACTTAGATCAGTGTTCTTTCATAACCTTCAGTGAGGAGTATAAACTAGTTAAACAGTGGAGGCCGATCGGTAGTGATCAGACCGCCTCATGACGTCACAACGGACTTCTAAGTGTGCTAGCCCCGGCGAACACACCAATTCTAAACTAACCTCAGATTTAAAATATATATTAAAAGAATTAATGCTTCGAAATCTTTAAAAGTTTTGAAAAGAAAATTTTCGGTATACAAATTTAATTTATTTCATTCAGGCTCCAAAAAGTATACTTTGAAATAATTTC
Organism: Eustalomyia histrio; assembly: GCA_949748255.1. Classification (NCBI taxonomy): domain Eukaryota; kingdom Metazoa; phylum Arthropoda; class Insecta; order Diptera; family Anthomyiidae; genus Eustalomyia; species Eustalomyia histrio. The sequence goes on along the minus strand of OX456527.1, from coordinate 98,061,109 downwards.
AAGTACCAGTTAAATATTTCGACACTACTAAGTTTCATTTCACTCTAATGTGTATGTTGAACTATAAAATAAAATTACTATTTGCTTGTTATACACATATGTACACACATGGATGCGTTAGTATTGTTTGTATTGTATATGTGTATGTTTGTGTGTAGTAAATGTTGTTTTCTTAAGAAAGAAACGACATTAAGAAAACAACGAATATATTTTATAGCAGCGCGTGGTGGTATAATACGATAGTTGGCCTTAGACCAGCTCTAGCAAACGTATAAAGCATCTCCTTCCTATTGTTGTTGGATATATCGTACATATGTATGCAATATGCGAAACGAATAAAAACAACAACAGCATTTGTAAACTATAATAAAACGTTAGAGAATATTGTAGCATTCTCATATAAAGAAATTGTGCTTATTTAACGTGGGTGTTTTGTTTATTTCATTATAAAATTTCTTAATGGAGAAACAACGCTAGTGTGAAATTTTTATTCATTTCTTGTTATCCTCCGCAATGAAAAAAAAGCGCTTATTCTTAAATTTAGTCACATGCTTTTCTTAAGAAAAATAAAACACAAGTATGACTAAACTTTACTATTATATCTTTAAGTTGAAATGAAGTATTTTATATGAATTAATTTTAAAACATGAATGGTGGTCAAACATATTGTATTTTTATAGTTTTTTTTTTTTATTTTACAAATACATTTACAAAAACATTTATTGGTTGTTGTTGTAGGCATTAAATATTATTTCTTCCCAATATACCATATAGCAATCAAACTGCAATACAACTTGAGAATAAGCTTATATAAATAGTGTGTTGTAAGCTTTTCTTAATTTCGCTAAATATAATGTTTAAAAAATGTGAATTCACAAGCAGTATTTAACAATGCTTGAGAAATGATTATTATACACAACTGTTTCTAAAGTATGCTCATAAACAACATACACATATTGAAAAACGCAATCGTCATTGAAATAGAAATATTTTTCAATAAATTCTAGTCTTGTTGTCTTTGTTTTACGCTTATAATGCATACAACAAGTGCCATTACTTTTTCTTTAAATTTGTCAAACGTGTTTTGCGTGTACACTTAGTTGTAAATTTTATATAGTGAACGTGCAATTGCATAAATTTAATTATTTTTATTTATGGTTAAAATTAATTATTATTATTTATATTTAAAATAAATTATTATTTTTTATATTTAAAATGAATTATTATTTATTTTTAAAATAAAAATAAAAAATAAATGAAATTAAAGAAAATAATTATGGTTTTTCTTTTTCAACTATTAATAATATATTATTTTTGTAAGCTTATTCTACAATTGCAAGAATAAGCTTAAAGTAATCATACACACATAATATTTTCACGAGGGTTCCGTTTTGATTTTTCTACAATTGTTACGATAGCCTTCTTCAATATATTCTCAAGCTTAAGGCTTGTGTTTGTAAGCTTATAATAATATTTTTCTCAAGTCATTTGGTATGTTGGGTTGGTATACTATACACCAACACAATTTCATATTATTATTATAATTGTTTGTATAAACAATTGTAAATAGAAATTGTAAATTTGCCATAAATTTATGCTTTGTGCTTTATTTTGAAAATTGACAAGACATTTGTCAAATTTAATTGGTTATTGCGTATATATTTATGTATGAATTGCAGATAATCTTTTTGAATTATGCGGGAGTTAAATAATGATTTGTGTGGACAGATAGATCGACTGGGTGGGATATATTTAAAATATTTTTAAAATTATATTATTCATAAAAGACTTTGTTTGCAATAAGTTAATCTCAGCGAGCTGATTTTTCGCAAAAAAGTTTATAATTGTAAATAAAAACAAGTAAAAAAAAGGCTTAAATTTGGCTGTTCCGAATCTTTGAATATCCTCCACCAATATCCTAAAATAATGTTCTCTACTGTTTTTATACAAATAATTTCAAAAACTTAAGAAGTAAAATTATGGAGGTGATGAACTTTATTTGGATGTGAAAATAAATTTTGAGGGGAAAAAAAATTTTTGAGGTAAAAAAATTTATTGAGGTGAAAAAATTTTTTTGTGGGGAAAAAATTTTTGTGGGTAAAAAAAATTGTTTTGAGGTGAAAAATATTTAAGGGAATATTTTATATTCAATTTTATGCGATTGGTGGAAAAACAAGAGGAAATATTTTACTTGCCGGTCGCTACTATGAAATTGTACTAAAATACAAAAATTTGTATGGAAAATTTAGAGAGACCATCAGATTTTCACTTATAACTTTTTAACCACTGGACCTATTTTGCTCATTTGTTCATTAATATAGGTAAAAATTAGTACCCCCGCCTCCGTATTCGCGCTGTGATAGCCATTTTAACAGACAGGCGGTCATCGCTAAATTGTCTTGAAATCGCATAAGAATCACGAATATATATACTTTATGGGGTTGAATATTAGTACAAAAAGACTAAAAAAAGCTTTTAAAATAAATTATACTTTAGTTAATTTATTAGCTAAAAATTTAAATTTGGAATTTTTCTCTATTTGTGATTCTAAAAATAACACAGTACAACACAAAAAAAAATAAGGGATTCTGACAATGGATTCTGGTAGAGGTGACAAAAATAATATACGTGTTACCAGAGCTTTAAAAACATAATTCCTTAAATCAATTTTCAAATCTGATTTAAAATTTGAGGAATAAATTCGCGAATTTTAAGTTCATTTAAATTATTATTATTTATAATTATTTTCATAAATAAAAGGAAACAATCCAATTTGAATAAATCTAAGAATCAAATCAATTTTGATTTGATTCGCGAATCAAAAAAAAGTTATTTTGATTCTCAATTATAATTTGATTATTTTTTTTTTTAAATCACGATTAATTTAATTTTAAACCCCAAGAGTTTCATGCAATTTTTATAAAATATCAACAGGGTTACTAATAAACGCATTCCGATACTACAAATTTCATTTCCCGCTCCGTTTCGTTTCTTATACAAATGGGTTCACCCTATGGCGAATATCTCGGAAAATTTTTTGCTCGGAAATTTTTTTAGTTTAGCCTTTGATAGAAAAGATTCGGTAGGTAACCGAAGGGTTTCATGCACCTTTATAAAAATGGGTCACCCTGTGGCGAATATCCCGGAAACTAAGCGAGATAGCGCAAAACAGACAAATTTTTTGCAAAGCTCGGTATAGGTTACCCTTCGATAGAATAGATTCGGTAGGTCTTCGAAGGGCTCCATTGAATTTTATAAAAATGGTTCACCCTTCGGCTGTTTTATAAAAGTAAATACCTCGGGATATCTTCCCAACTTGGCCTATTTTTATTATAGTAGTATATTAATATTCCAGTAGAGAAAAATTGTTTGCCCGTTTTGCCCTATCTCGCTTAGTTTTTGAGATACCGGGCTTTTTAAACATAACCATTTTACAAAATGGCGAATATCTAGAAAACTAAACGAAATTTGCAAGTCAATTTTAAAGCTTTTTTATTTTGTTTTAATTCACAAATCAATTAAATTGATTAATCTGATTTAATAAATTAATTTATAAAATATTAAATGAGCTCGCTGATTTACAAAAATAATTTTTTTATCGCGTATTAATTCAATAAAGATTTTTCTCTTTCAAGGTTTGTGTGTGACGGCGTTTTAAAAGAACTTTGTAAAAAATATTAACGCAAATAGACTTGTGGAACATATTGACCCTCTAACTCCCCCACATGACGATAATTTTAAGCTCTTTTCTAATAAATCGTAAAAACACCCCTAAAAAGGGGAAGACGGAAAAGGAAAGGTGCTACAAAAATGTTGGCCATAAAATTCTACTATATATGTCAGAACACACCAAAGCCAAAAACATATTTCAAGATTGCTCATCAGATTTCCACACAGATTTTGGGATTACCTACATAATTATATACAATATTCAAATAAAAACCCATTGATAAGGTTCTGCAAAAAGCAAACATCATAATAGCTTAAATAAAACTTTTGTGGAATCAATTTAATAAAAAGATGCTGTCATAAACATAATTGCTACCACCATGTATTTCAATTATGAAATACATTATATTCAATTAACTACAATATTTAAATAATTGGGGTTGTTTTTGTTATGGTAAAGAAAATTTTTAACAAAAAAAAAATGGCGCCATTTAAATGACATTTCTATTAAGTTTAAATTTAGCAATTCTTTTTTTATATTTTTCAAACAAAAAAAAAATCGCACAAAATCAAAAAACAAATAACCCGAGTAAAAAAAGTTTATAAATAATCATATGTGACTTTATCTAATATTATATCAAAATATATAAATACATATATCAGTACCCAGTAAAATAAAATGGATGTTATTCTTTACGAATCTCTTTTTCAGAAAATCCAAAGAAGTTAATAGTGCAAATTTTTCGATTTGTAAACATTTTAAACAACTTCCAAAATGTTGATATTAACCCCAACTAGTAAAAAACAATTATTTAGTTGGTCCATAAATGGTTAATTCCTGCAGTCTTTTAATGCCTTATTGAAAACATATTTTGCATTCCAGTGTTATTCACTTTGTCCTGGTCGGAATAATAATTCTTTGCGTGTTCAAAATCATATTTTTAACTTAAAAAAAAGCCACTTCCTATATTGGATTTGTAGTCCCTATATTTAACAACTTCCGTAAACTAATGAAAAAGTCCATCTGCTCATCGATTTTTCATAGCACCGAAACACACTACTTCCTCCCAATGACACGCCAATGTTAAAACCATTAATAATTCACCAAAATTATCACAACTTCGTGTTCAATAGATGTAGTGTTTGACTACTTCTTAATCATATTGTATATGATTAAATATTTGGTTCCAGATCAGAAATATTTTTATATGGTATAATTAAATATGATTCATATTTATACTTTTTTCAAATTCCCGAACATATAAGTCCCAAAGCCTTAATTATATATAACAAATTAACATGAATAATGTATTATAATGAAGCCAGCTATTATGTACTAGCGGGCAAAGCCCGCTACGTTGTTAGCATAGTAAATGGATTGCCCGGGCTAACGCGTATACGGAGTTTCCAGATAATTACCCGGAGTCCCCAATTTTACCATGTCCCAGACCAAAATTCTGAGATGTACCTCAATAATAAGTTAGCCCATAACTCCCATTTTGACCCTGTACCTGGCTAAAATTCTAAAATGTAGCTGATCAATGAGTTGGCACATACTCCACTTCACAAATTAAAAATTTCAGGTTTCTGGCCTAATCGGTGGGGGCAGCCCGTTAAGAAAGAGACTGTTCAGCTTTTTGCCCCTCCCCGTACACATTACAAATATCCGACCTAGGTCATCGTCTACACCGGAGGAGAAACATTTGCACCAAATTTCAACTTACCAGCTCCAGCGGTTTGGCAAGGGTGAGAATTTTTCCCTTTTATACCCCTCCCCGTTGCTTTTTCAAAAAATTACGCCTTAACTGTTATCTACACTGGAGAAGGAGCCTGCATATGAAATTTTATCTTCCTAGGTCCAGCGGATTCATTAAGCTGTTAAAGGGGACACATTTAATCCTTTCAAACCTCATTTTAAGCACGTCCCTGGCTAAAATTCTAAAATGTAGCTTATCAGTGAGTTTGTCCATAATCCAGGTAATACATGTTTAATATTTAAGGTATCTTGCTATTTCGGTGTGGGCAGGCCGTTAAGGAGGAATATTTCCCCTTTTTGCTCCTCCCCGTAGGAATTTACAAAAATTCTACCTCGTTGGATGTCTACACCTCAGGTGGAACCAATATACACAATTTCAACCTTATAGCTCTAACGGTTTTGGCTGACCGTCGAGGGGGAGAATTTCACCCTTTTCTGCCCCTCCCCGTTTGATTTTTCAAAAATCATGTCTTAACTGTTATCTACACTGGAGAAGCAGCCTGCATACTAAATTTAAACTTCCTAGGTCCAACGGTTTGGTCAGGCCATAAAGGGGGAGACTTTTCACCCTTTAAGACCCCATTTTTACATCACTAGCCAAAATTCTAAAATGTACCTCATCAAGAAGTCATCAAGGAAGAAGGCATATTTCAAAATTCAGTTTTCTAGCAAAAGGGGGTTCGGCAGGCCGTGAAAGGGGAGTTTTTCCCCCTTTTTGCCCCTTCCCAAAGGAATTTTCAAAACCCCGTCGCAGCGGATGTCTACGCCGGAGGGGAAACCTGCATACCAAATTTCAGCCTCCTACCTCTTGCCGTTTGGGCTGGGCGATGTTGAATGTGTGAGTGAGTGAGTCAGTTATGTATTCTTTTATATATAGAGATAGCAGTGTGTGGCTGCGCTAACCAAACATCTCCCGAGACCATTATTTTTTTTTTTTTTGACAAAATATTTTTTTAATTTTTAATTTTTTTTCAATACAAATTTATTTTTATACTGAATATGTTTTTCTATACTAGATTCCATGCAATATTTTGTTGGATCTTATCTTATACAATTGGATCTGTAATTTTTTTGGATCAATTTAGATCTTTCTAAATCTCCAAATGTAATGCTGAATCTAATTTGATCTACCATTTTTCGCATCAATTAAGATCTTACTTGGCCTAATATTTTTCAGGTCAAATTAGATCAGCAAGATATTACAACAGATATTAAAAAACACCAAATTGAATATGATAAAATATTTTGTCAGATAAACTTTTTTTTACTTGGAAAGTAGTGACTTGCGTTGTTGTTTCGTCACTGGACTATTTTGTCTATCAATTTGTGTAGTAGCTAACCCTTTGAAGACCAAACTTAAACCTGGGTATTTTAACCACATATTACCAAATAATGTGTAAAGTAATGTATAGTCATATTGGCCGATGCATTACTGTACAACTTACTTCATTGATGAATTTTACAGGTGCTGGCCCTCTAGGTAATGTATGGGCCCATTACTTTAGAGGCGACTTATATCGTAAGTGGTAAGTGGTTACTTATATGGTTACTAGGATGGAAAAAGTAATGTGTCTAAAAACTGATTTTCATAAAAAAATTTTATTAAAACAAGCATTTGTTATTAAAGAAAAAAAATTACAACTATTTCAAACGTTTTAAAATATAACCTGGTCATAATGGGAATCGAACCTGGGAGCTCTGGTTACCAGCCAAGAATTCTAACCAGTGAGATATCGACGCATATAATATATGATTGATAAATGAAAAGTTGTTCTTCGTATTTTTGTTCGTAATGTCAAAACATTCATACATTACCCTTTGGCTTACAAAAAAACACAAAGTAATGAGTCTAAAAATATATTTTCAGAAATATTTTATTTATTACTTTACATCAATACGTTATAAATGAGAGGTAAGCAATTATTTTATGCTCGCTAACCAAACAAACATTAAAAATGTGACAAATATCAACCATTGGGCGTAAAATGGTTAACGATTGTTGTACAAGATTCGTTAGATTAAAAAGAAAACTTTTTAATAATAGTAAGTTTTGGTTTTTTCATCTCTTTCTCTCTCCCATTATGATTTTTCATTATTTTTACACATATATTTTTTGATTTAGTTCACAACCTTGTCAATCATCAATGCTAGTCACAACTTTTGATAAAGAACTTTCTCATCTGTCTAGATTTATACATTTACACTTTGTTACAACTTGTTTTGCTAAATAAAAGTTAAAAAAAACTTTTTTTATGTTTCTGTTGCTTCATTTTACCAAAAAAAAACAGATTTTGTTGTTAGTGCCATTACTTGAATTTGTGTGTTTTTTTTTGCTAAAGTTAAATTTTTGCATTAAGTGTTTGACATTTTATCGCTTGTGGTTTTTCAATATGATATGATAACTTTTTTGTCATTGATATAATCAAATTATTGTTATTAAGAGTTTGAGGTTAAGTTTATTATTATTACTTTTTATGAATTTGGAAGAATATCTGAAATAAATATCTTTTAATGCGTTCACTCAAAAACAAAAGACATGAACTAAAATGTAATAAAAAATTTCCTTCAAAATAGTTTATAAATTGTCCTCAATTTAGGTAAAATTTTATTAAAACTTAGAAAAACTTAAACTTAAAAAGAATAAAAATTCCTAAAAACGAAATAGTTTATATACTTAGAATTAGTTCATATATTTCCTAAGTAATATTTCTTGATTTTAGGAAAAAAACAAGTCAATTAAATAAAAATTTATTAATTTTAAGAAAAAACATCTTAGTTTTAAGAAATTTGCATACTCAAATGTAATAAAATTAAGTTTAGTTCAAAAAAAATAAAATTTAGGACATAATTTACTCCAATTGTTTGTTCATTTTTTGTTTGCGATTAGTAAAATTAACTAAATTTTAGAAAGCCATTTCCAAATTCAGTTTTTAAGTCTACCACTTTCTAATTTTGAAGAATTGTTTTCTAAAAATTAGTTCAGACAATTAAAAACAAAAAGTATTAAATTTTTTCCTATGTAATAATAAAAATTTACTTGATTTTAGAAACTGATTAACTATTTCTAAGGAAAATTTTCATGCAACTTAGTTCAGACAAATTTTAAAAATTTTAATAAAATATTTGTCTTTTCAAGTAAAAGTATTATAATTTTTAAAAAATACTAAAATTTGGTACAAGATTTTTTTCTTGGAAACCGTTTAAATTATTTTTAATATTCTATTCCAAAAAAAAAAACAATCAATTAAAAAGAAACCAGTTAGTTTTCCTGATTTTAAAGAAAAAATGTTATTAAATAAAAGAAATTAAAGTAACCATTTAAAAAAATGATCGTGCTTGATTGTAATTTTTGGTTCGTGATCGTGCGTGAGCGTAAGTCAAAAATCTCTCACGTGCCCATCTCTAATCTTAACAGTCTTAAATATTGAACTTAAAGTAGCTTAAAATATATTTTAAAATTTTGTGATCAAAGGATAAAAAATTACGAATTTGCGCTTTTATGTAATAAATTTGTTGGTTGACTACAATACAAAATATCGCAGGCACATTTTATTCATTACTTTATATTTATCGAACTATTTTTTTTTTCATTTAATAATAAAAAAGTTTAAATTTGTATATGTCTAATAAAGTTTAAGCTAAAAATCCCATAAAATAAACTTTTGACTTTACCATTTTCCAATAATAACAATGTAACTGTGATATTTTGTATTTTTGCAACAATTTCCTTAAATTAGTTAATTTAAGAAGACAAAGGACCCCCAGTGTTTCTTAGCCATAGATGCCGTGTGTCGCTTAGGTCGTCCCTTTTTGTAGTTCTCTCAAGCAGAACCGTTCATTAACTACAAAATGGATCTGACTTTGTCACAATTTATTATGTTTCAGGATATCCTGCAGTACATTTTTTTAGTTTGTTTACCTTTTTGCTGATAAAATTTAATTTATATTTTAAATACATGAAATAAGTATAATTCAATTTAGTTTTAAGACAAAATTGTATAGCAAAAAGCTTGTTAAGAGCAGTGTCCTCTCAAAGCGGAAGTCCTCCGAAAGTGGGAGGAGTGTAAAGTACTTAAAAATATATGATAAAATATTTTTTATAAGGATAATTTTCACTTAAAAGAATTGCAATTTAACATGTTGTTGGAAAATATTTTTGTATTTTTAGGGAGTTAAGTCCTAGTTTTTAGTATAAAAAAAAAATTTTTTCTTAAAACCAAGGAAACATTTCCTAACTAACAGTAAAATGATGTATGAACTAATTAGATGATGTATGAACTAATTAGGAGGAAATTTTATTTTTTTCTAATAAAAATTTACTTTCTCAGTAGTAAAATTTTTCTATAATTTAGAAATTTTTCCAAACTTTAAGAAAAATTTGGTTTCTTAGTTTCAAGGAAAATTTTAAAAGTGTCTTTGGCGCCATTTTTATTTTAATTTTTCCTCTAAAAAAGTTAATTTTTCTAAATTCTATTTAATTTTTTTTTTGTTAAGTGTTATATTAGTTTTCATTTTAATTTTTTTTCAATTGAAACTCTTTAGATTTTTCTCTGTCTATTAAAATATATTTTTAATTTTCTTTTTATAAAAAAGATCAAAAACCAATCATTTTTTTAGTAATTTATAAATTTTTTGTTAATATAAAATTTTATTAAACACTTTGTCAAAATAACTTTTCAAGAATATTCAAATAAAAAATGCAAAATTTCCGTTTGTATTTCTCTAAGCACTTTAAAAAGAACAAAACAAAATAACTTTAACTAAATTGAATTTAAATGTTGTTTAAATTTATACAGAACATACAGTACAGTGTAAGACAACTCAAAATTTGAGAGTTAAAATTACCTCAGAAACTTCCCTATAAATGAGTATTTTTTTCGACGTCCACAGCTGTCCTTTATAAAAAAAATTTTCACTGTATATATAGTTGGCTGGTTAAACTTTCATCCTTCGAAATTACATACTTTAAACAATACTTTTACTAGTGATAGCTTAAAAAAAAAACAACAAAAATGTAACTTAAACAAAAATAAAAAAATTGAAACTTGTGTCATTTCATTCAGAAAAATATACATTTAAAAAAGTTTTATTCATTTTAAGTCTTACATATGAACATTAGGTGTCTACTTATTTTTTGTTTTAAGGAAACCATAAACCTATGTCAAAATATATTTTTTGGATTTTTTTAAAACAAGCAACACTCAGAAAATTCTTGCTACTAATTTGATACTTTCATTAGAAAGGGGTTAGAGTACGCAGAGAAAAATTATGGTTGCAACATGATCAGTGTAACGTTATTATAGTTGCAGCATTCGTGTATGGTTGTCACATTCAAGTTTTTGGTCTATAAATAGCTGGTAACCATCAATATGGTCGCTACCATCATTATTATAGTAAATATTTCATATTTGCCACTTTATATTTTATAACATGATTGGCTGTAACAATACTGACTATGAAAAAATATGATACTCGTAATCATGGAACTATTATACTGCTTGGTTTTAATATAAAAAAAAATTGTATCAGTTCAGGCACACATGTAAACAAACTTTTTCAAAAAAAAATATGTTTATTAATTCATTTCTTATAAAATAATGACTTTCTTGGGGAAAAAGAACTCAGAATGTTAATAAAATAGTTTTGTGTAAAAAAAGTCCGTAGAATCCAAGAGTTGCTTTGTACGTAAAGGTTTCTTACAGGTTGGTTGAAAAGTTCCTGCGCTCAAAATGAAAGAATACTGTTTTTGTTACGAAATATATTTATTTATTCAATATATTCTCCTAGAAGCTCAATACACTTGTTCCAATGATCTTCCAATAATTTTATTCCATCCTTATAATGGTTTTCCGGAAGCTCTGCAAAATAACCGTCTACGGCTGCTAGGTCCTCTTCATTCGACGAAAAATGCTATCCACGAAGGAATTGTTTGAGATTTCTGAAGATATAGTAGTCACTGGGAGCCAAATCTGGTGAATACGGTGGATGTTCAAGCAATTCGTACTTTAATTCTTTGAATTTAGCCATCGTCAAAACACTTGTGAGCAGGTGCATTGTCTTGATGAAAAATGATTTTTTTATAAAACGACGCAAGAAGTCGGTTTTATTCGGCTTAAAACGCTCCAAATTACGCTGAGACAGTTTTTGTTGAATTGTTAATGTGTGCAACACTAACTTTGCAAACAGTTTTTTCATACGTAATTCTTCATGTAAAATATGGAGTACTCGTTCGTTTGAGATGCCTATGGCATTAGCAATTTCACGCTTAGTCAAACTTGGATCTTCACTAACCATATTATGTACCTGCTCAATGATTTCTGCTGTGGTTGCAGTTTTTGGTCGTCCTTCGCGTGGATCGTCTTTAAGGCTGGTACGACCACGTTTAAATTCACCAGCCCAAAATTCAACGGTGCGTTTTGAAGGTGAGGACTCCTTATACACTTCTAACAATTGTTCATAAATTTCCTTTGCTTTTAAACTCTTCAAAACAAAGAATCTAATGATTGCACGATATTCAATTTTTTTCATATTCAAAAAAATCAATGACAGGTCAACTTCAAATGGCTTGTAAACAAAAGAAAGAATTGACAGAATCATTTGCAACTTTGCATGTGTTCTCAGGACAGTTATACCAACTTGAGAAAAAAAAAAAGTTTGGAGCTAGCAGTGCCATCTCTTGGTGAGCGCAGGAACTTTTCAACCAACCTGTATACAACCAGATTTTTAGAAACTTTTTTGATGGAATTGTATTTAGATTCTATGGACTTTTCCTTAAAGAAACATTCTCATATTCTGTAAACTGATTTTTAGGTAAAAATTTATATATAATTAAGAAAACTTTGACACTATGGCCTTTATTTGAATAAAAAATTCTTAGATTGTGAGGACTTTTCATCATGAAAAATACTTAGATTCTAAGAACTTTTTCGAAAAGAAAAATTTTAAAAAGTTCTTTATAATCTACGAATTTTTCTATCAGAAAAAAAAAAAAATCCAGAAAAACTATTAATTTTTTTTCCTTAAAAAGTGCTTAGAATTTAATAATTTCTTTAAAGTATTTTTCTTAAAAAATTCCATTGAATCAAAAAGTTTTGAAAAAGTGCTTAATGAAATATTCTTAAATTTAAAAAATAACTTCTCATAGTTTCGAATAATAGGGATCATATAATGGTAAAATTATGGTTATTTTATTATCATAATATGATAACTATATTATAGTACGACTATGGTTGGCACAATCATAATCCCAAAAATATATGATGCTCTTCGAATATGATTGCCCCAACCATGTTTTTTTCTCTGCATGAAGAGAGATGACTGGAGGTGAAAGATGTAGGCCTTCATATATGGCAACACTGTAATTGTGAGAGATGATGAATCATATAACAGTTGTTGCGCGCCATCTGACGAAGAGTTGGCGAATTTGTTGAAGTTTTTTCCGCTCATAGCCGTGTTTGTAATGTTTTAGATTCAAATGATGTAAAAAACTTTTGAAGTAAAATTATGGAAGTAAATAAACAAATTTTGTTGTAGAAAAAGAATTTAAAGTAAAAAAAAAATTTTGAGGTGAGAAAAATTTTAGTGGTGAAAAAAGTTTTGAGGTGAATACAACATATTATTTAATTTTAAGCGTGAAAATAATTTTAGTGATTAAAAAATGTTTGAGGTGAATATAAAATATTATTTATAAAATATTATTTAATAAGCGACTGTTGAAAAAACAAGTGAAAATATTCTGCTTGCCAGTCACTTCTATGAAATTGTTCTTAAATACATCAGTTTGTATGGAACCTTCACATTTTCCCTCATACCTTTTTAACCGCTGTGTATTTTGGTACAATGTGTATTTTAATACAATTTCATAGTAGCGACTGGCAAGTAAAATATTGTTATGATTTTACCCTTTATAAAATCGTTGATTTATTTACCTTTTAAACAAATCAAGTTCTTTCTATATTGCAAATAATAAACACAGTTTGAAAATAATTTCTACACTTAAAAAAGTTTGTAAGTTAAAATAACTGAAAATATCATTTAAAAGAAATGATATTTAATTTAAAAACCGGTATACTTAATTTTCATTTAAATTAAATGCCATTTGTTATTTATTTTTAAATGTTGATTAATCAACTGACACATCCGTAAGAAACAACTGATATAATCAGTTAAAATAAATGTCAAAATTTTACCCACCAATCCTTAAAAAATAAATGTTTTTATCATTTATTTGAAATTATTTCCGTTTTTGTATTTTTTCTTTTTTTTAATATACTCGTACAATACAAAATGTATGTATCAGAGAACTGCAAAATCAACTTTTTTCTTGATTTAATCATACACAAAAATTCTTGTTCACTTGTAATAATTCAACAAAATTCACTGTAGAATAAAATCAGCATCATGTTACTGAACGCGTAATTGGAATCAGTGTGAATCATCTGTCGTTTATGTTTTATGCAAATGTAATCACTTAACATTGTTCAGTAACATGATGCTGATTTTATTCTACAGTGAATTTTGTTGAATTATTAAAAGTGAACAAGAATTTTTGTGTATGATTAAATCAAGAAAAAAGTTGATTTTGCAGTTCTCTGGTATGTATGCATATGAAGCTATAAAAACATTTTTTTTTTTGTGTGAATGTATTTGTGTATGTATGTGTGTTTATGAAGTTCTTGTAATTTGTATTGGAAATTTTGTATATATGCAACCAATTTAAATAAAAAAACAAATTGAAATTTTTTGATTATTTTTTTTGAAACAGACAGCAAACAAAATTTAAATTTGTAATAACTGTTACGGACACAAATAAACCACAAGTTTCCGTTTTGTGGGTAAATTTTTATTAAATTTCAAACAAATGGAAAAAATAAATGAAACTGAAAAAAATCATTAAATGATAGTAAATCATTTGGAATAAATGTATAAAAAAGTTAATATAGATATTTCTTTGAAAAATAAATGTATGTTCCTTTATTTTTTAAATCGAACGGAAAACTTTTTTATTAAACTACAAACAGTTAACTACATAATATTCTGAGTGTATTTATTTATGACAGGCACTAAAAATTACAGAAAAACTCTTTAATAGCGCACTTTATACACACGATGTAAATAGACTAAACATTAGCCACACTTTAGTGTTTAACACTCCAGCGTTTTATTTAATGAACTGAACTGCACTGCCATCTTGCTGGCGTTTTTATATATGCCGGTTAAAATCACTAGAATATGGCAGCACCGTCTGGAAGCTACATACTGGCAACTTTGAGAATGTTCTTTTACAGTTTCACAGAAGAAACATTAGTTATGGTGAAGGGTTGCCATTTAATTGTTTAACATTTTAGGGCTAACATATAAGGATTTGTGTTTCCACGAGTAAATGGAATTTCTGTAACAATGTTTTCAATTGTTTTTTCACCAGTCGTTTAGAATTAAAAAATGTTTTATATTCAACTCAATAAAATTTTTTCACCACTAAATTTTTTTCACCACTAAATTTTTTTCACCACTAAATTTATTTTCAACCACTCAATTTTTTTTCACCTTAACAAAAATTTTCACCACTAAATTTTTTTTTTTCAACACAAAAAATTTTTTTCAATTCAAAAAATTTTTCACTTAAAAAATTTTTTTTTATCTCAAAATTTTTTTACACCAAAAAAAAATTATTTTCACATTTTTCACATAAAAAAATATTTTACCTACATAATTTTACTTCAAGTTTTTTTTTTAATTATTTGTATCAAAAACAGAAGAGAACATTTATTTAGTTTAGGTGGAGAGTATTCAAAGATTCGGCACAGACGAATTAAAGCCTGTTTTTATTTTGATTTAATTTTACAAAAAATAAGTTCTACCCTTATTAGTACCAAATAAGTGTGTGTGTGTGTGTTAAACATGTATTTTTATGCATTTGGTCAGAATATGGAAGACACGAGTGCGTTTGTTTGCGTGTATTTTTTCCACTTGTATGTATTAGTTGTTGTCTTAAATATATAGTTTTTGGCTATACATATATCTACTATATATATCTGTGTAGTAATTTCATCACCAATGGCGTCATATAATTTATAAAAGTTTTTTCTTACTGGTTTTTATTCAACTTGTGGTGTTAAATGATATTTCTACACTTGTTTTCTTTTCGTTATATGTTTGAGTTGATCTCACAAACACTAACATTGGCAAACTATCTTATGCAAATGGTTTAAGTAATAAGTTTCTTTTAAAGTTTTTTTATTTTTAATATTTTCTACAAATCTTAATACCAGTGGTCACTTAAAAGGACGTAAATCGAAGTTTCAAGAAACATATTTTTTCTCTTTTTAAAAAGTTGAAAATTTTTTAAAAGCAGAAACGTGTTGAGCAATCATAATTTTTTTTTATATAAAATACTTTTTTTTTTTGTTATAATTTATAAAAGGCAATAAAAAGTTATTTTATTTGAAGTAACATGAATAGTCGTCGTAGTTTTATGAATTAAAACTTTGTTAGTTACAAAAGTTACCACAGCTCAATTTTATTTAAGTGAAAGTGCGGTTTATTAGGTTTTATTTCTAGTTAAATTTACCAGAAATTAAATAGTAGTTTAACTGGAATTCCATTTATTTCCATGAACTATTAAAATGTGTACGTATGTTATTTTACGAAATCCGTTTAAAATAATAAATATTTAAAATTATTAAGAATTTAACATTTTCATTTAATTTCTAACAATTACGATATTTATCACACTTTCAAACACAAATCAATTTTATCACTTTATTTTACCAATAAATCCTTAAACATAAATCAATAATTCATATTAAATTTAGTATTAATTGCAGTTGTCTGGAAAAAAGAGACATTTACATGAAAACTCATAAACAAAAATCAATAATTCCATAGAAAATATTGTAAAATTGTAACTTAAGTAATTCTAGTATTAAATGTTATAAAGAGTATAAAAGTAAATTTATTATATTTACAAATAACATTTAATTTAACGAATTAATTTTCAAATGAAATGTTTATTCCAAGAATTTGTAATAAATACTACACTCTAAAAAAGACATGAACTAAAATGTAATCAAAATAGTTAATAAATTGTCCTCAATTTAAGTAAAATTTTATTTAAACTTAGACAAATTTTCTTAAAAAGAATAAATATTCCTAAGTTTGAGGAAAAACGAAATAGTTTATATACTCAGGAATAGTTCATATTTTTCCTAAGTAATATTTCTTGATTTTAGGAAAAAACAAGTCAATTAAATAAAAATTTATTAATTTTAAGAAAAAACATCTTAGTTTTAAGAAATGTACATACTCAAATGTAATAAAATTAAGTTTAGTTCAAAAGAAAAATTTAGGATATAATTTACTCCCATTTAGTTCAAAAAATGTGTCTAACTTAAATCGAGAAATGTCTTGAACATAATGTGTATTCATTTTTTGTTCGCAAGTAGTAAAATTAACTAAATTTTAGAAAGCCAATTCCAAATTCAGTTTTTATGTATACCACTTTTTAATTTTGAAGAATTGTTTTCTAAAAATTAGTTCAGACAATTAAATAAAAAACGTAATAATTTTTTCCTATGTAATAATAAAAATTTACTTGATTTTAGAAACTGATGTACTATTTCTAAGGAAAATTTTCATGCAACTTAGTTCAGATAAATTTTAATAAAATATTTTATTCCAAAAAAACAATCAATTAAAAACAAACCAGTTAGTTTTCCTAATTTTCAAGAAAAATATTATTAATTAAAAGAAATTAAAGTAACTGTTTAAAAAAACTATCGTGCATGATTGTAATTTTTGGTTCGTGATCGTGCGTGAGCGTGAGTCAAAAAATCTCTCACGTGCCTTGCTCTAATCTTAACAGTCTTAAATATTGAACTTAAAGTAGCTTAAAATATATTTTTAAATTTTGTTAGCAAAGGGTAAAAATTTTGAATTTGCGCTTTTATGTAATAAATTTGTTTGTGGACTACAATACAAAATATCGCAGGCATATTTTATACATTACGGCATAATGGCTTTCCTATAATTGACGTAGCGCTTATTAAACTTTATATTTATCAAACTATTTTTTTCACTCAGTAATAAAAAAGTTTAAATTTTTATATGTCAAATAAAGTTTAAGCTAAAAATCCCATAAAATAAACGTATGACATTTTTAACATTTTCAAATAAAAACAAGAAATGTAACTGTGATGTTTTGTATTTTTGCAACAATTTCCTTAAGTTAGTTACTTTAAGAAGACAAAGGACCCCCAGTCTTCCTTAGCCATAAATGCCGTGTCACGTAGGGTGTCCATTTTTGTAGTTCTCTCAAGCAGAACCGTTAATTAACTACGAAAAGGATCTGACTTTGTCACAATTTATTGCGTTTCCGGAAATTTAATTTATATTTTAAATACATGAAATAAGTATTATTCAATTTAGTTTTAAGACAAAATTGTATAGCAAATAACTTGTTAAGAGCAGTGTCCTCACAAAGCGGAATCTTCCGAAAGTGGGAGGTGTGTAAAGTACTTCAAAATATATGGTATAGTATATTACCTTTACCATAGAAGCAGAGGATAAGGATAATTTTTACTTAAAAGAAGTCCTATTTTACTTAATGTTAGAAAATATTTTCTTATTTTTAGGGAGTTAAGTCCTAGTTTTTAGTAAAAAAAATTATTCAATGAACTTAAATAAAATAAAATTATTCTTAAAACCAAGGAAACATTTTCTAACTAACAGTAAAATTTAAGATGATATATGAACTAATTTGAAGGAAATTTTACTGTTTTCTAATAAAAATTTACTTCTCAGTAGTAAAATTTTTCTATAATTTAGAAATTTTTACCAAATTTGAAGTAAAATTTCTTTCTTAATTTCAAGGAAAATTTTATTTATTACAATTTTTCGTCTAAATAAGTTAATTTGTCAAAATTCTAGTTCATTTTTTTTTTTTTTTGAGTGAAGTAGTAAATAAAATGAAATAATTCTTCAAATCAAAGTGTACTACAACAGCGTATGATGAATATTCCATTTAAAGTTTAACACTCATTCGTAGTGGGGGCCCAACTACATTTGATTTAATTTCAGGCCACTTTAAAATTTCTGATTTCTTATACAATGTTACTCAACTGTAAGTCTTTCATTGAAATGTTGCAAAAAGACATTTTTTTTAAATTCTTAAGCATTTTTTCAATGATTCTGAATATGTGTTTTTTTTTTGTTTTTATAAAATATAAAATATGTACATAAAACCTTCTTAATCCAAGACACACAGTATTTTATATTACCACTTAACTTTTATACATGATAAGAACACATGTCGCTTCTTGTTTAATACAAAAGAAAACATGCGTTTGCATGTCTTAAGTTTTATAACTTGTTTTATTACTTTAAGTAAACACACATAAACAATTTTTTGTTTTTTTTTTTTTTTTTTTTGTTAATATAAAATGCAAACCTTGTTCTAAGAAATTAACTTTGCATCATTATAAAATAAGTTAAAATTCAGTGAAAATGTTCAAAAATTATAAACATCTTAGGAAATTGTTAACCTTTTCAGCATTGCCTTAAGACAATTACTGTTGTGTGCAAATGGTTGTGTGGCAGCAACAGAATTTATCAGGTTATTAAAACAACCGAAAGTTTGTTGCCATAGTAAAATATCTGTTGTTTTAACTGATTTTTTTTTTAATATAGTTGAAAAATTTAAATCATTCGTTGCCAGTCCGAATCTATTTTATCTGTGAATAATTCAATTATCATTTAAATTTCAATACTCTTAATTGTTTTTAAAATGGTTTAACCACTCATTGTTGTATTTTTAAAATCTGTCAGGCTTAAGCAGTATTTTTGCCTTTTTAAATTACTTTAAAATTAATAGTGTATGAATACTTTGTCATTTGTTAAATTTCTATACTAAATTTTGCTAAAATTCATAAATAATTTATTTCAGTTCCTTTGAACTTTTATATTTATTGTATTTCTTTTTCTTGCTTTGGTTTTAAAAGACCTAAAGAATAAACTAATAATTTTGCGGTTTCGTGAACTTGTAAAGATAACAATTACTTAAGACTTGTGGTTTAAACTCATATTACTTTAACAAATTTTTTGTTTTCCTTTTTTTTTTTTTGTTGTCAAATGTTTTAGGTTAATTCGCAAAAAAAGTTTATTAACAACCAAATAAAACCTTTCTTTTCCCATAAAATGTGAAAGAAAAAGTTAATTGTGATGTTGTAACGACGTGTTTTCACTTGGGCCGGGGTATGCTCAACCGTGCCCAGGGTTCGTTAACAGAAAATTTGTTTTTTTGTTCGGGATCGATAAAAAAAAAACGAGGTTTTGTTCTTTTAAACGTTATAAAATTGATAATTCTTTATTAAATCATTTAATTATGACACGATTTCCTTTTTGTTTTACACGAGTATACGACACGGCGTTAACAATATACTTTACACATCGACGAATCACGAAATATGGCATACAATTATCCTAACAAATTTTAGCGGCATACAACCACTCTAACAATTTTAGGGCACACGACCACTCTCTAAATTTGGCATACAACCAACCTAACAAATTTTAGCGGCATACAACCACTCTAACAATTTTAGGGCACACGACCACTCTCTATATTTGGCATACAACCAACCTAACAAATTTTAGCGGCATACAACCACTCTAACAATTTTAGGGCACACGACCACTCTCTATATTTGGCATACAACCAACCTAACAAATTTTAGCGGCATACAACCACTCTAACCACTACGACCTACTTTGGCAAGACCACCAACCTGACTGCTCGATTTTCTGTTCTCGTTTGCTATTTATACCTGATGAACGATCACTGACAAGCACAAAACACAAACATACACATAACATTTATTGCCTGTTAGAAACATCTGTTGTCAATATCAACAGCTGTGTCACTTCAGAGTTGTAGTTAACAACACAGGGTTGGTATCGATATGCATCCGGTTAACAACAGATGGCTCTAATGTTATTGGCATTAATGGACAATAGACTTAGACGAAACATTTTCAATAACAAAACAGACATAATTTAATTGATAATAATAATAATAATAATAAAAAAAAAAAAAATAAATAAATAAATAATAAATGTTGGGCACAAAACGACGTAAGGACTTTGTGCCTCACACTGCCCTCTCTTCCCGTCTGATGGCTTTTAATATTATCTTCTTTCGAAGACGAATTTGGAGTCGGAACACACCAGCGCCAGGCAGTAAGATAACCTCGTTACGTCTCTCGTCTGATCTTAGTGTAATGGCCTCGTGCATCAGCGGTAATAATTGGGCCATTTCTGTACGTAAGATTCCATTGGCTTTTATTTCATAGTGAAGATTATTAAACGTTGCCCAACCGAAGGTGTCAGCATAATCTGCAATTGCGTGGTGATTATCAACATTTGCTGCGGCAGTAGGGTGACGAATGTCATTATTCATACGATGATGATGAACATTTTGTGTGGATATAGGACGATTTCTACTGACATTGGGTATAGGTGTAGCAGGGTGTTGGTTTTGTTGTAGCACCCATCTTTTCTCATCTTGGGCTCTATCTTCGTTACCAACCACATTTACTAATACGGCTTCCGTTGGAGGAGCAACCATTACAGATGTTGTCGAAGGAACAACAGATTCAGCTTCCGTTGAAGGGACAATGGGTATGGCAGTTGCTGGCAGTATAGGTGCAATTGACTTTGACGAGGATGCTGATGATGATGAAGTTGATGAAATTGATGAAGACGAGGATGAAGATGATGATGAAGTTGCTGACGAAGATGATGATGAAGTTGATGAAGACGATGATGAAGTTGATGAAGACGATGGTGAAGATGATGATGAAGTTGATGAAATTGATGAAGACGATGATGACGAGGCCTTGTGTTGCCCACTCATAGTTTCCTCAAGATCTTGATTAGGTATAGTCAATATATTGGAAATAGAATTTGATAGACTTACCGGGAAATGCGAATCAGGGTTGCTGCTTTCCGGGTTAGATCCTGTGGGATTTTGGGTCGAGATTACCTTTCCATCATCTGTTGGTGTGGTTGTTAGGTCTTCAGTCCCAAGCACTCTTTCCTGGATCACCAGACACGTGGGGTTGCTAATGTGTGGAATTGCATCTAATTGTAATGATAAACCTCCAAAAGACACAATAGTTTTAAACGCTCGTAACATATTTAGCCCGATGATAATGTCCTCGATGGCTGCTGGCATTATTAGAAAATCGGTCCACTTTACCTCATGACCAATTTTAACTTGACACTTCAAGGCGCTACGTATTATGGTAGTTGACCCATCTGCAAGTACCACTTCTAGATTCTTCGGAAACCGTGGGTAAGCTGAAAATGTCGTCTCAGCTAATTCTTCACTGATGTAATTGCTTGTGGCACCCGTATCAATAGTCGATATGAAGGTTGCCTCACCAAATTTTACGTTGGACCCAAGTTTGTTGTCGTCACTCCATAGATTTGTTACCTCCAATGGCGTATACTGCGGTAGTGATGGTATTGTATTTTCTTGAATGGCATCCAGAGACCTTGACGGACTTTCACTGCATCTATTAAAATAGTCTGGAAAACGGTTGGCAATCATTCTATGTTGTTCATGACGAATATTTGGTGGGTTGTTCATGTTTGGAATACTTTCCAAATCATCAGCTAAAGCGAGCAGTTCTGATAAATTTGTAAAGTCTCTTCTATGAATATACCATAAGTAGTTGGGGTGTGCATTGCGATAGATCCTTTCTAACTTCTGGGCTTCTGTCATATCGGAGTGCCTCATTAAACTTTGTAATGCTAGTACGTAATCCTTGAAAGTTTCTCGTGGTCGTTGACATCGTCTTCTTATATCATCTTCCAATTTTCCAAAATATCGTGCTGGTAAGAAAAATTTTATGAAGTCTTCTTTAAACACTTCCCACGAGTTCCACTGTTGGTTATTATTTCGGAACCAGATGAGAGCACGGTCTTTACAAAGTTCTGGCATAGTATTTGGTAACAAATCTTTATTTACGTTGTACATTTTTGACATTTCTTCTACACGTTCGATGAAAAGTAGTGGGTCTTTTCCTCCATCATACCGAATACCCCACTTCCGTACCAGGTCAATTACGTTTAAGAGTGTGGTATCTTGTCTAGCTGGTACAGGCACGACTATTTCTGCACTATGCCCTGTATTTGAAGCTGGATTGTTTTCGTTGGTCTCAGTTTTCGCTGGACTTTTATCCCCGGTGTGGGTTTTTACCTTGGAAACTTTTGCTATTGATAGTGTGGATGCTGATTCATACTTTTCCTGTAACTCTAATAAGCGTTTCGTTCGTTCTGGAGTGTGTTCACCATCTAGAAATTGGGCCATCTGTTTCCTCATTTCTTCAACACCGCCTGTGGGCTTAACCTGGAATTCACTGAGACAGGCCACCAAGTCTTCTTTTCGAAGGGAATATGCCCAGGATACTCTCAACATTTTCACTAAATTTATTATTATTTTATTTTGCTTGTAATATGTAAATTTTTTTTCACAACTGTCTTTTTTTTTTGGATTTTTAATGTTTCGTTTTTTTTTTTTTTGTTTATTTTTTTCTTTCGCGTTTACCGTTTCTATTCTCCCGTAGTTTCTGACGATTTTGCGATTTTATATAATTTTTTTACACCGGGTTATTTTGTATGATACTATTTTTTTTCAATGTTTTTTTTTCAATGTTTTTTTTTTTCCAATGTTTTTTTTTTCAAATTAATTTTAATTTAATTCCGTAGTTTTTTTTTCGATGTCCCTGCTCGGGCGCCACTGTAACGACGTGTTTTCACTTGGGCCGGGGTATGCTCAACCGTGCCCAGGGTTCGTTAACAGAAAATTTGTTTTTTTGTTCGGGATCGATAAAAAAAAAACGAGGTTTTGTTCTTTTAAACGTTATAAAATTGATAATTCTTTATTAAATCATTTAATTATGACACGATTTCCTTTTTGTTTTACACGAGTATACGACACGGCGTTAACAATATACTTTACACATCGACGAATCACGAAATATGGCATACAATTATCCTAACAAATTTTAGCGGCATACAACCACTCTAACAATTTTAGGGCACACGACCACTCTCTAAATTTGGCATACAACCAACCTAACAAATTTTAGCGGCATACAACCACTCTAACAATTTTAGGGCACACGACCACTCTCTATATTTGGCATACAACCAACCTAACAAATTTTAGCGGCATACAACCACTCTAACAATTTTAGGGCACACGACCACTCTCTATATTTGGCATACAACCAACCTAACAAATTTTAGCGGCATACAACCACTCTAACAATTTTAGGGCACACGACCACTCTCTATATTTGGCATACAACCAACCTAACAAATTTTAGCGGCATACAACCACTCTAACCACTACGACCTACTTTGGCAAGACCACCAACCTGACTGCTCGATTTTCTGTTCTCGTTTGCTATTTATACCTGATGAACGATCACTGACAAGCACAAAACACAAACATACACATAACATTTATTGCCTGTTAGAAACATCTGTTGTCAATATCAACAGCTGTGTCACTTCAGAGTTGTAGTTAACAACACAGGGTTGGTATCGATATGCATCCGGTTAACAACAGATGGCTCTAATGTTATTGGCATTAATGGACAATAGACTTAGACGAAACATTTTCAATAACAAAACAGACATAATTTAATTGATAATAATAATAATAATAATAAAAAAAAAAAAAAATAAATAAATAAATAATAAATGTTGGGCACAAAACGACGTAAGGACTTTGTGCCTCACAATGTTTGTGCTAGACTGGTTCACAAGTTTTTCTTTAATAAAAACAATTACAAATACAAATATTAAATTTTAGGGAGTTTTATTTTTTTTTATTTATTTTAACTTTATGTTTAGAGATTGCATCAAAATATGTATATTTTAAAAAACATGTTTCAGAATTTTTATATTACTTTTCGTGTAAAAAATTTTGCTACCGAAATATTGCCATTTAACCAAAATACAAATAGAAAATAGTAAATAGTAAATAGTATATAGTAAATAGTAAATAGTAAATAGTAAATAGTAAATAGTAAATAGTAAATAGTAAATAGTAAATAGTAAATAGTAAATAGTAAATAGTAAATAGTAAATAGTAAATAGTAAATAGTAAATAGTAAATAGTAAATAGTAAATAGTAAATAGTAAATAGTAAATAGTAAATAGTAAATAGTAAATAGTAAATAGTAAATAGTAAATAGTAAATAGTAAATAGTAAATAGTAAATAGTAAATAGTAAATAGTAAATAGTAAATAGTAAATAGTAAATAGTAAATAGTAAATAGTAAATAGTAAATAGTAAATAGTAAATAGTAAATAGTAAATAGTAAATAGTAAATAGTAAATAGTAAATAGTAAATAGTAAATAGTAAATAGTAAATAGTAAATAGTAAATAGTAAATAGTAAATAGTAAATAGTAAATAGTAAATAGTAAATAGTAAATAGTAAATAGTAAATAGTAAATAGTAAATAGTAAATAGTAAATAGTAAATAGTAAATAGTAAATAGTAAATAGTAAATAGTAAATAGTAAATAGTAAATAGTAAATAGTAAATAGTAAATAGTAAATAGTAAATAGTAAATAGTAAATAGTAAATAGTAAATAGTAAATAGTAAATAGTAAATAGTAAATAGTAAATAGTAAATAGTAAATAGTAAATAGTAAATAGTAAATAGTAAATAGTAAATAGTAAATAGTAAATAGTAAATAGTAAATAGTAAATAGTAAATAGTAAATAGTAAATAGTAAATAGTAAATAGTAAATAGTAAATAGTAAATAGTAAATAGTAAATAGTAAATAGTAAATAGTAAATAGTAAATAGTAAATAGTAAATAGTAAATAGTAAATAGTAAATAGTAAATAGTAAATAGTAAATAGTAAATAGTAAATAGTAAATAGTAAATAGTAAATAGTAAATAGTAAATAGTAAATAGTAAATAGTAAATAGTAAATAGTAAATAGTAAATAGTAAATAGTAAATAGTAAATAGTAAATAGTAAATAGTAAATAGTAAATAGTAAATAGTAAATAGTAAATAGTAAATAGTAAATAGTAAATAGTAAATAGTAAATAGTAAATAGTAAATAGTAAATAGTAAATAGTAAATAGTAAATAGTAAATAGTAAATAGTAAATAGTAAATAGTAAATAGTAAATAGTAAATAGTAAATAGTAAATAGTAAATAGTAAATAGTAAATAGTAAATAGTAAATAGTAAATAGTAAATAGTAAATAGTAAATAGTAAATAGTAAATAGTAAATAGTAAATAGTAAATAGTAAATAGTAAATAGTAAATAGTAAATAGTAAATAGTAAATAGTAAATAGTAAATAGTAAATAGTAAATAGTAAATAGTAAATAGTAAATAGTAAATAGTAAATAGTAAATAGTAAATAGTAAATAGTAAATAGTAAATAGTAAATAGTAATAGGGTTTTGCATAATGTTTAAAAAGGCTAGACAAGACGATCTTAAAAATTTATTTTCTACAAAATATCCAAGTTTCAAGTCTTTTTAACTTAAATTCTTAATTTGGGAGAGATTTATCTTCATGACATTATTTGTTTGTAAAATCGATAAAGTTTTATTTCTGTTCAGCCAAATTTTCATTTTATTATTGTATTACAAATTTCATTTAGAGTTTATCAAGTTCGTGATCATAATAAAATGGTACTATGAAATTGAAAATATTAATTGCCAATAAATGTTATAGAAAATAAAAAAAATTGTGAGAATCAGCGCTAGAGGGACTGCCACACTTTCGATCCGAGGAATCGGGTCAGCCTCATTTAAATTACAAATTTAAAAAAAGTTTGTAAACAATTTTTTATTATTTATTTTAAGTTTTTTTGTATTAGAGTTTTGTTTATCTGAATGCATTTGTGTGTCTTCGACATTTCTGTTTTCCTTTCTAAGATTATATAATTCCAAGAAACTTTTAAATATGTTTTATCAACTCAATTATTTTTATTACAAGTAATTACCAACATATTATCTTGGCTTTTAATAAATATGCAACAGAAAAAAAATTAATTTAGTAAATTTTCATTACATTTTTTCTCCCTCAAATCCTTAAGGACTGTTTTACAGGAAACATATACTATAAGCACAATAACTGACTTCATGTCAATACCAATTTGCTGTTGTGTTTTTTTTTCAAACATTTTATTTTTGTATAACAGTTCATTCAATTCATTGAACAAAATGAAATAAATAGCACTAAAAGAATAAAAAAAAATTTTCCATTGAAAAGTTTGAAAAAAAGTTTTCGTATGATTGCCATGTTTTTCAGTTACAGTAAAATTTAATGCAAAGGGAGAGTGTTAGTTTTTGTTCAATTTTAACTTAACTTTGCAATAAATAACTTTTACCAAAAACTTATGTAAACTATGAAAAACCTTGCAAGTAATTGGCAAGTTTTTGGTTGAAAATATGTAAAAACAAGTTAATCTTTATCAAGTTTTTAGATAATGTATGCAAAGAATAATTTTTCCTTAACATGTTTATAACATATATAGAACAATCCTAATGTTCTCACTTAGCTCTTACAACTTCTCTGGAATTGTTGCTAATAATGTCCCTTACCTATAGACTTTACTGTTTGTCCTTCCACGTGTATGTATGTTTTTCCAATGTATACTTGTAGATGTTAACATATGTCTGATCTTCCGTTTCATTTAAAAACCACATCCGTTATAAAACAAATAAATATTGTCTATACTGTCTACTACAATTGCATGTATCTTGTATTGTGAAAAAAAAAATAACAAAGCAAAAAACTTAAAGGAAGACTTCAAATAAAACAAACAAAAACTATATTGTCTCTCTAGTGTAATCACTTTAAACTCATATCATTATTATAAACGTTTATAATTGCTTAAGGTCCCATAGTCAGTGGAAATTTATCACGATATACATTTAACAAAATTATTCTTGGTTAATTAAGGACGAATATTTATTAATACCGCTGATATAATAAGAATTTTCTATGTTTTGCTTTTAATTCTATAGATTTGTTACAAAATTAAATTTATCCCTTGAAAATTTATTTTTTTTAATAACAAAACTTTCAAATATTGTAACTTTTAGTGGAGATGATTATTTTTGGTTTGACGTCATGAATGGAAAAATATAAAAATAATCATAAAATACCATTTTTATCAAGGGAATCCCTCAAAACTTACATGTCGATTTGGTTGAAACTTATATATGGGGCTTTATGTTTAGAACGTTAATTGAGAATGCCAAAAGGGAAATCCCGAAATTCTGGGAATTTAGTGATTGACAAATCCTAAATCCCAGGATTGCGGAAATTTATTGTTTGTTAATATAGACGTAAAAGAATAATTATTACAAAAAAAGAAGTTCTAATAATTTAAGAAACTCTCTTTAATCATATTAGTATACCATTTTTATTAAAACTCTCTTTTTTCCATACCCTAGTAAAAAAAAAATTAATCTGGTAAAATATTTAATCATATCCAATTTTATATTTCTTAATATCTTATTTGATCCAAAAAAATGTCAGATCAAATTAGATCCAGCAATATATTTGGGGATTTGGAAGGATCTGAATTGATCCGAAA
Source organism: Eustalomyia histrio (assembly GCA_949748255.1). Classification (NCBI taxonomy): domain Eukaryota; kingdom Metazoa; phylum Arthropoda; class Insecta; order Diptera; family Anthomyiidae; genus Eustalomyia; species Eustalomyia histrio. The sequence continues at coordinate 98,033,031 of OX456527.1, read as the reverse complement.
AATGTTTAATTATATTAGATCCAGCAATATATCATATAAATCATACATAAATAATTTTATAAAGATCAATACTGTAACGACCAGTGCTCCTCCGTTAGCTGAGGTAAGCTCGCGGGGGTAGGGATCGTCACAGAAATTTGTTTGATCCAGTGACTGAGAGTAAAAGGCTGTTTTGAATATGTTATAAGTTTTTATTATTAATCTACAGTACAAGAGACACCTAAAATATTGAAATTATAAAATGATGAAGGAGAAGGTCCTGCAAAGGGGAAGATCCAGTTCGCCTCCGCCTGAGGCTGGTAGTGTGACGGCAAGTGGTGTTTCCGGTCCTGGGCAGGGCACTCCAAGGCGTCAACGAGATGGCTCGTATGATGTGACCGACGCACCATACACACCCTGAGAAGGACTAAACTGGGTTAGACGGGTATTAGGATACTCACAGATACCCCGCACATCGAGGGGAATTTACAAGTGGTTTTTCGAAGGGGTGACTAATGCACGACTACCATTCAAGGATCTTTATAGAAGAAGACCAACGCTCGGCCCGCACTCAAGAATCTTCACGGAAGAAGACCAACGCTCGGCCGGCACTCAAGGATCTTCGCGGAAGGAGACCAACGCTCGGCGCGCACTCAAGGATCTTTGCGGGAGGAGACTTACGCTCAAGCCACACTCAGGGATTTTCACGGGAGGAGACCTACGCTCGGCCCACACTCAGGTATCTTCGCGGGAGGAGACCTACGCTCGGCCCACACTCAGGGATCTTCACGGGAGGAGACCTACGCTCGGCCCACACTCAGGGATCTTTACGGGAGGAGACCCACGCAGGCCTCGAAGGGTGTTCCCATGACCTCGAAGGATATTCGCAGGACCTCGAAGGATGTTTGCAGGACCTCGAAGAATATTAGCAGGACCTCGAAGGATGTTCACAGGATCTCGAAGGATGTTTGCAGGACCTCGAAGGATATTCGCAGGACCTCGAAGGGTGTTCGCAGGACCTCGAATTTCGCAGACCCTCGCAGGATGTTCACAGGACGTCGAAGGATGTTCGCAGGACCTCAAAGAATATTCGCAGGACCTCGAAGGATGCTCACAGGATCTCGAAGGATGTTCGCAGGACCTCGAAGGATATTCGCAGAACCTCGAAGGATGTTTACAGGACCTCAAAGGATGTTCACAGGATGTCAACGGATTCGCAGGATCTTCCAGGATGCTTAAGGAAGTGGCTCATGCACGACACACTCTCCTTTCAGGCTTAGCTTTTAATCGCGTTCGCGACTGCTGTCAACCACTTAACCAGATTTGTTTGGTGTTGCTCTTTATATAAATGGCAGCTATTTGTAGTTGTCGTCAGTATAATAACAAACAAACAAGCGACGCGACTTCTGTGGTTACAATATATAACCAGATATGACAAAATACAAGTTAATTTTAAAAAAATTATGTAATATATAATTATATATGTTAATGCATACTGACATCTTATACCATATCAAAAAATATTTCTAATATTGGAACATATATTAAACCACATATAATTATATCTTATACCATATGAAAAAATATTTTTGATAATGGCCCACGTATTATTATATCTTAAATATTAGGCAGCATATATAATTATAAATGATTCTGTATAAGCCATATATAAGTATATATGGTTCTGTATAAGTCCCGTGTAACCTATATATAATTATATATAGTGTTATATACAATTTTATATGATTTCATATATACCATATCTTATCATATAAATCATACATAATTTTATAAAGATCTTATTTATAACCATATATGGCTATATATGACAAAATACAAGGTAATTAAAAAAAAATATTCTAATATATAATTATATATGCTAATGCATACTGACATATATATTTATATATGATAATATAACTACACTTTTTTACTCGGGTATTTAAATACGATTATTTAAAAAAAAAAAAATTTAAATACTTGAAAGAAATTTATTTTGTAAAAATTTTATTTGGCAACTCTGAAACAAATAATTTTATAATTTTTTAATTTATTTGTATAGCCTTCAAACTTTGCTTCTTATAGCCTAGGTAAATTTACCTTGAAACTAAATTTATCGGGTTTTGAAATAAGGTGTAAAATGGGCTAAATATCGGAGATGAAACTAGGAGTAATATAAAAGATTAGGAAAACCTTGAAATTAAAATCTCTCTAATGCATATCCGAGTTTCATCGAAATCAGTGTGTAAACGTTAGATGGATTCCCTTGTAAGAATGTGTTTTTTCACCACTGCGTATGATTAACATGGGATAAATTTCATATCACTCATACGCCTACGCAAAACATGGTGTTTTTTTTCTAAATTTTTTGCAACCAGATTTAAATTTTAAGCTTGTATACGTTACAAAAGTTTGTGATTTAAATTTATTCATATATTTTTTTTTTCTTCTTTAACCTTAAAAAATACGTAAATGCGTATTATACTGAAATATCTTTCATTTAAATATTTTTACTTTTCAACTTTTATAACCAGCAAATAATAAAAGGGGATTTAAATATGTCATAAAAGTACAATGACAACAATAAATATAGAAAACATATGTATATATTTACAGTTTAATATGATTTTTCCTTATATTTTTTTAACTTCTTTTTTGATAAAAAAGGCGATATTAAAATACCTGTAAAAATGTTTGTAATCTGTCTTGTATACATATGCTTACTGATGAATGGTGTATTAGAAAATCATAAAAATTCAGTGTTAAAAATATTTTAATGGTGATTTCTTTTTTTTTTTTTTTTTTCTTAAATAAATTTTATTACGCAAATCCATGAAATGTTAAGTTGTAATACATATGAAATTATGACATTTAAAAAATTTTAAAATCCTTTTTCTTAAGCATCAAACAATAAGCTAATAACAAAAATATGTTGTACACTCAAAAAAAAAATAATAAATCTGTATTATTAATAAAATTAAAACTAAACCGAAGTCTTTAGAAAGAAGTTTTACAAAATTTCATCATTAATTCTACAAAAATTTGTATCATAAATTATTTAAAGCTTTAAAAAGTTTATTAGGATGTAAATAAATTAAATCTATAAATATTATCGGGTAATTTTTTTTTACTTCCCATGTAAAAATCGAAATATATATGAGCATACATGATCATACATGGGCCTGTATATGATCATACATGGGCATACATGGTCATATACGTCCATACATGATCTCATATATGATCATATATCTTCGGATCTAAAATTTGAGGGTATATAGACGTATATGATCATATACGAGCATACATGAATAATATATGAGCATGTATGATAATATATGAACATATATCACCATATACCCTCAAATTTCGGATCCGAAGATATATGGTAATATATGAGATCATGTATGGACGTATATGACCATGTATGCCCATGTATGATCATATACAAGCCCATGTATGATCATGTATGTATGTTCATATATATTTCGATTTTTACATGGGTTATTTAAATTTAAAAAAAAATTGTTAATATTAACAGATTTTAAGTCGAAAATTAGAATAATTTCTTTTAAATTAGAGACATATTATTTTGAGTGTATTTACGTATTTAAGTGTTTTAATTTAATATACAAAAATTACACTCACCAAAAATGGCAACTGAAAATTTTGCTGTAATTACGAGAAATTTTGCTTATTTGAGCCCAGCTAATCTTAGCAACACATGTCTGCTGACGTATAGTACAATGAAATTTGTAGAAAAAATTAGCTGCCACTACTAAATTTCAGTAAACTTTTCGTAAAGTGGAATTTAAATCAGTTTGCTAAAATCAGCAAAAAAAAATTACTAAATATTATTAATATTAGTACAAAATTTCATATTTATTTTTTTTATCGAGCATCAAAATTTTTTATTTTATTAATTTTTTTTAAATGTTTAATTAATTTTTTTTAAATGTTTGAAAAAAATTAAAAAAAAAATCAAAGGCTTAAAAGTTTTAAAATCATTAACGAATTTATCACTTTTGGTAATTTCTGTTTTGAAAAATATTTTGGTAAATTTTTTTGCTTTTAAGTTTATATTTTAATTGTTTTTAGGGCTGATTTTTTTGTAGGTGTAAGTTTTAATTAGAAAACAAATTCCTTCAATATCCACTTTTTAAAATTAGTAATTTTTTTGGCTAATTTTAGCAAATCGGTTTTCAAAAATTTGTAAAATGATTTCTAAAATTAGCAACAAAAATTTGTAAATATTTTGTAAAAATTCTGTAATTTGTAAAATGTAAATAACAAAAAGATTTGCTAAATAATATTATTTTTTACTAAAAATCAGTACAAAAATAGTAAAGTGGGATTGAAAACCGTTTACAAATTTTTCTACTAACTTTTTTTTTTTTTTTGAGTGTAGAGTATACTTTTAGGAAGTCTAATGAACACAACATTAATATGACGTTAAAGGATATAAACACATATCAAATGATTCTTTATGAACAACATTGAAAAATAAATTAAATTTTTTAATAAACATCATGTTGTCAACTGTCAACTTAACGTCTTTGAATATAATGAAATAATTTATATTTAGGGAAATTAGTTAAAACTTAATTATGTATAATCGGCTATACCGAATATATTAATACCCTTCAATATGTTTCTAAAGGCAAAACTATATATTTTTTTTAACTACTATTTCACACAAGGGCCTTAAATCTCCCATATTTGGCTTAAGTTATATTTTAAAAATTTTCGTCACTATTAATTTGTTCAAATTTCAATCGAAACTCATTTTACCGAAATTAATCAAATTAAAAACATTTAAAAAAAAATATATTAAATTAGAACTTAAAAAATAAATTAAAAATTAAAACATAAAAACATAAAAAATAAAAAATAAATCAAAAGAAATTAAAATAAAAATAAAAATAAAAAAATGTGCTAAACCAAACTGATTCATTTCTGTAAGCCAAATATGGATATACAGGGTGTCCGCCGGGAAGGTATACTACTTTGTTTTGCCGCCATTTTGGTAAACATTAGTCTTGACAGTTCATACTTGGCAGTCGTGAAGTAGACACGTGGCAAATTTATTATGGAAAAATATGCGATAAACCAAAGTGTTTTAATCGTTAAGACATTTTATCAAAATCAATCATCGATTACTGTGACGATGAGAAAGTTACGTGAAATTTTTGGGATAAACAACGTGCCAACAAAACGCACTATTTATCGTGTAGTGAATTATTTCGAAGAAAGAGGGTCTGTAGCTGATAGACCCAATCATGGACCCCAACATACTGCAAGATCGGCTGAAAACATTACTGCTGCTCAAGAACGCAATTCGACGCCGTGCTCAGGAGCTTGGTCTTCAAAGAACAGCTTTTGCCACAATTTTGCACAAGGATTTGCATTTGTTTCCATTTAAAATTCATTTGACACAAGAGCTTCTTCCAAAAGACCATTTACGCCGCCGTACATATGCCAATAGAATGTTACAGCTCGCCCATGACAACCCCGATTTTCGTGAAAAAATCATAATGAGTGACGAGCCACATTTTCATTTGAATGGATATGTGAATAAACAGAATAGTAGGTTCTGGGCAATGGAAAACCCTCAAATTATTTATCAGTCACCTTTGCATCCATTAAAAGTGACAGTCTTCTCTGCAATTTGGTAAGGAGGAATCATTGGACCTTACTTTGAATGGGGAGCGATATCGCGATATGATTAAAAACTTTTTAACGCCACAACTGCATGGGGATATCTGAAAAGCAAGGTTTATGCAAACAAACCAGAAACGCTTGAGCAACTCAAACAAAATATTCGTGGTGAAATTAATGAAATGTGTGAGAATGTAATGAAAAATGTAATCAAAAGGGCTCGCATTTGTGAGGCTAATAGAGGCGGACATTTATCTGATGTATTCCATACATAATTGCCGACATTAAATAAAATATTTATCAATATAAGATACATTATCTTTCATTTAATCAAATATTAATAAGCAAACAAAGTAGTATACCTTCCCGGCGGACACCCTGTAGTTTAAGTCGGCGAAAAACTATGCAACTATGTCTGGAAGACAGAAGACAATAACCGATTTTGATAATTTAATTTTTCCTCGATTTGGAATATTTTTCTACAACTTTTCCGCAATTGTACAAAATCTAAATATTTCTTAAAAACTTTTAACTTTCGCCCACTCTAATGTCTATACAGGTTGGTTGAAAAGTTCCTGCGCTCGAAATGAAAGAATACTGTTTTTGTTACGAAATATATTTTTTTACTCAATATAATCTCCTAGAAGCTCAATACACTTGTTCCAATGATCTTCCAATAATTTTATCCCATCCTGGTTTTTTATCCCAATGGTTTTCCGAAAGCTCTGCAAAATAACCGTCTACGGCTGCTATGGCCTCTTCGTTCGACGAAAAATGCTTTCCACGAAGGAATTGTTTGAGATTTCTGAAGAGATAGTAGTCACTGGGAGCCAAATCTGGTGAATACGGTGGATGTACAAGCAAATCGTACTTTAATTCTTTGAGTTTAGCCATCGTCAAAACACTTTTGTGAGCAGGTGCATTGTCTTGATGAAAAATGATTTTTTTCGTCTTTAAACCAGGTCTTTTCTCACGAATTTTTTCATCTAGCTGATCCAAAAGGCTGCAATAATATTCAGAATTGATTGTTTTACCTTTCTGAAGATAATCAATCAACAAAATTCCTTTTGCATCCCAAAAAACTGATGCCATATCCTTCTTTGCTGATCGTTGTGACTTCACCTGCTTTGGAGCTGAACAACCAGCTTCAGTCCACAGTAAACGTTCTTGTTTCAATTTAGGATCATGGTGGTAGATCCAAGTCTCATCTATAGTTATAAAACGACGCAAGAAGTCGGTTTTATTCGGCTTAAAACGCTCCAAATTACGCTGAGAAATTTGTTTTCGATCCAGTTTTTGTTGAATTGTTAATGTGTGCGGCACTAACTTTCCAAACAGTTTTTTCATACGTAATTCTTCATGTAAAATATGGAGTACTCAATCGTCTAAGATGCCTATGGCATTAGCAAATTCACGCTTAGTCAAACTTGGATCTTCACTAACCATATTATGCACCTGCTCAATGATTTCTGCTGTGGTTGCAGTTTTTGGTCGTCCTTCGCGTGGATCGTCTTTAAGGCTGGTACGACCACGTTTAAATTCACCAGCCCAAAACTCAACGGTGCGTTTTGAAGGTGAGGACTCCTTATTCACTTCTAACAATTGTTCATAAATTTCCTTTGCTTTTAAACCCTTCAAAACAAAGAATCTAATGACTGCACGATATTCAATTTTTTCCATATTAAAAAAAAAAATCAATGACACGTCAACTTCAAATGGCTTGTAAACAAAGAAAGAATTGACAGAATGACTTGCAACTTTGTATGTGTTCTCAGAACAGTTATAGGAACTTGAGAAAAAAAAAGTTTGGAGCTAGCAGTACCATCTGTTGGTGAGCGCAGGAACTTTTCAACCAACCTGTATATATTGTTCAATATATGACAGAATATGGTCAGTTTTATATATGGTGGGTTCCGAAATGTGAGGGTATATGTGCATATAGTATTATATATGATCATATAAGAACATACATCCTCAAATTTCTTATCCGAATATACATACATATATGCATTTATATACACATATATATGGGCATATATGATAATATATGGTCATATATATGGGCATAAGCGATAATATTTGGCCATATATTGAACTATATATGGACATATATGATCAGCTATACCTATATATGATCATAGATGATGCCGTTATTACAAGGGGGGTACAAAATCTTACACTTATGCAATATACGATATGAGTATAGAATCCCAGCAAAAATAAATGCATGTGATTCTCAAGAAATTACTTTTTCATTGATTCCAAAGTATCGTTTAGTTCTAATTTTTCACTTTTAAGGCAGTTCTTTTTAACAACCCAGCAAAACCACACATTACCAAATAATGAGTAAAGTAATGTATAGCCATAGGGGCCGATGGATTACTTTACACCTTACTACACTGATGAATTTTACAGGCGATGAGCCTTAAAGTAAAGTATATACCCATTACTTTAGAGGTGATAATGTAAGGGGTTACTTATATGGGTACGAGAATGGAAAAAGTAATGTGTCTTAAAATAGATTTTTAAAAAAGAGGAAGTTTTATTAAAAAAAATGATTACAAATATTTTATTTAAAATATTTGTAATCAAAAATAATGTGGTCATGATGGGAATCGAACCAGGGAACTCTGGTTCCCCAGCCAAGAACTCTAACCACTGAGCTATCGACGCATATAGTATTTGATTGCTTTAAACTTAAATGAATTGTTGCGCTTCGTTTTATCGCTAGTGTTGTCAAAACAAACATACATTATCCTTGTGCTTACAAAAAAACACAAAGTAATGTATCTAAAAATAGATTTTCAAAAATATTTCAATTATTACTTTACATTTATAAATCATATATTACGGAATCAATAATGAGTAACTTATTATTTTATGCTTGCAAATAATGAAAAAGGTAATGAGCTATCATTACAAGGTAACGCATGAGAATATCGCACCCATTACCAAAATTTTGCTGGGAACTTCAAAAAATGCGACTTTTAATGAAATTTAACACTTGACGAGTAACATATTTTAAAAATATCCAAAGTTTAACATTAATCATAAATATTTCTATATAAATTTGACATTTATAACCATGGTTTAAATTTAAAAGATTTGTTTAAATTTTTTACCAGATTTTAAATTCTTAAAATCATAGTTATTATTGCTACAAAAAGCAACAAATTTATTGTAGTAAAAATTACAAAAATTTCGAATAAAGTCATTTTTGTAATAAATAAGGACCGATTACTGAATGTTCCGTTAAAATGAAATTAACAGTCAAACTCAAACTTCATATGAGAAACAACAAAAAATGTGTCAGTTAAATTCCCAGCTGGAAGCTAATGGGAGATTGTGAAAATTTAAATTAAAAATTCAAAATTTATTTAGGAACATCAAAAGATCTAATTTTTGACTAAATCATAGGAACTGCTTTAGATGCAATGTAAAAAGATGATCATTGAAGAAAATTTCCACCCTATGACTCCCCTATGTAAAAATCATTGGTTCCGATCCAAATATTCATAACATCGGAATCAAAATCACTGCTCCTTTTTTTCTTCTTATACTCTTCTTTTGCCACTTTTTTTTTTTTGCTGGGATGGGATAGACGTCTCGTACATTTGCACATTTATTCTATACATAAATTTACTTTATATAAACGTTCGTTTACCTTAATTTTTGTTAGTTATTTTTTTTTTTACAACTCATGCACAATAAATTTCATGAATATTTTCTTTATTTTTTTGGTGTAATCAACCATATTCCCATTGGTTTTTGGGGCTTTATTTTTTTTTTGGTTAATATTTTATCAATTATCGTTATTGTGTATTAACTTGAACATATTTCTTAGCTGTTTGTTCTTGTTCAATGAGACTTAATACGTTTTTACGGTTTATTACATTTCGTACTGTATTTTTAAAACCCTACACATATATGAGAGGGTATATATTAGTTTGGTATTGCGTTTGTAACACATCGAAATATGGGTCTACGACACTGCAAAGCTTATAAATTCCTGATTCTTATATAATCCTAAGCGAATCGTGTCGTCTGCCTGTCGATATGTCTGTTGAAATGGCGATCACGGCGCAAAGAGGAAAGCGTGAGTACTTGTTATCAATGGCAACTCTTCACCACAACTAATGTTGCATTAGTGTTTTTTCCGGCTACTTCAACATAGCAAAGAACACATTCCACATTTCCTGTATACAACTTTCGGACAATGCTGCCACATTCAATATATTCTCACCACACATATAAATACGCGCAATGTGGCTTGTCAGTGCAGTTTGTAGTAAAACGCTGATAAAGTGACATTGAGTTTAATAGTGTTCTAATAAAGTCTAAATAAAGAGTTGCTATAGAAAGTTTCAAAGGAAATAAATCAACGATTTTAAAAGGTAAAATCGTAACAGTATCATCATATTTTTTCACCAGACGCCTAGAGTTGAATAATATTTTATATTCACCTCGAATTTTTTCACCTCAAAAAATGTTTTACACTTTAAAATTTTTTGTTTACAAAATTTTTTTATTGTTTACAAAATTTTTTTATTGATTGGGGTGTCCCAAGAAGAACGCAATTTTTAAATCTGGCAACATTCGAAGTGTCATTGTTTGACATTTGAACAATTGTTATTGTTTGCTAGTAGAAGGTACGAGGTTAGTAAAAATGGAGCGCTACACGAATGAACAACGCATTCTCATTGTGAAATTGTTTTACCAAAATGGTGAAAGTTTTGCGGCTACAGTTCGCAAATTGCGATCAATTTGGGGTCACAATAATGCTCCAAAAGAGTCAACTGTAAAGAGATTAATGGATAAATTTGCCGAAACTGGGTCTGTTAGTGATGTAAAGACAACAACGCGCCATCGACCAGGTCGATCGACCGAAAATGTCGCAGCTGTACGTGATGATGTCGCTCAAACTCCATCCACCTCAATTTGACACCGAGCTCAGCAAATTGGTGTCTCCAAATCCACTTTGCAGCGAATTTTGACGAAAGATTTGCATCTTCATGCATACAAAGTTCAATTGACTCAGGAACTGAAGCCAGCTGACCATGGACAGCGAAGGGAGTTCGTTAATTGGGTATTGGAGAGACAACATGAAAATGCTGATTTTGCCGATAAAATCATCTTCAGTGACGAGGCCCATTTTCATCTTGATGGCTTCGTCAATAGGCAGAATTGTCGCATTTGGGGTGAGGAAAATCCTCGAGTGATTCACGAGAAGCAAATGCATCCTCAACGTGTCACTGTGTGGTGTGGTTTTTGGGCTGGAGGAATCATTGGACCTTTTTTTTTATGAAAATGAGGCAGGTCAAGCGCAAACAGTCAATGGTGTTCGGTATCGTGAAATGATAACCAGTTTTTTCTTGCCTAGAATTGAAGAAATGAATGTGGAGGGCATGTGGTTCCAACAAGACGGCGCCACATGTCATACAGCCAGAGAAACAATTCAATTGCTGCATCAGTCATTTCCCGGTCGTGTTATTTTGCGTTTTGGAGATCAGAATTGGCCGCCTAGATCGTGCGATTTAACACCATTAGATTTTTTTCTTTGTGGTTTTTTGAAGTCGATGGTTTACGCGAATAAGCCGACGACGACTCAAGCCTTAAAAGAGGAAATTGGACGCTGCATTAATGAAATACCGCAGCATTCATGCAAAACGGTCATTGAAAATTTCATTAAAAGATCGCGTGCATGCCAGCAAAGCCGCGGCGGCCATCTGCACGATATATTGTTCCATACATAACCTCATTCTGTCTACTTTACGATATAATAAAGTTTCACGATTTTTTTTTAAATATCTGTGTTTTATTTAAAATTTAAAAATTGCGTTCTTCTTGGGACACCCTTTTTTCACCACCAACATTTGTTATATATCTAAAAATGTTTTTCAGCAAAAAATGGGCTTTACTATCATTTCTTAATTTAAATTTTTTTATTTTATTTATAACAAAAATATTGTGAAGGGTATAAAAAATTCTATAAAGCCGTATTAAATGCTTTTATTTGCTTTCTTATCTTTAATGTTGTATATTATCTTTATACATTTATATATTATCCTGGCATAATTTGGTTTTGTATGAAGCAGCATTTAGATGTTGTAAGGCAACAACTTTATATCATAATTTATAGTCAATTTTATCAGCAAAAATTATGTACATAAAATAATAATAAATGATTATAGTTTTATGTTTTGCATACGTTTATTTAAAAATTATATGAAAATTGAATTTGTTATAAGTTTTGTTATACATATTGAACTGAAATGTAATAAAAAATTTCCCTCAAAACAGTTTATAAATTGTCTTCAATTTAGGTAAAATTTTATTTAAACTTAGAAAAATTTTCTAAAAAAGAATAAAATTTCCTAAGTTTGAGGAAAAACGAAATAGTTTATATACTCAGATATAGTTCATATTTTTCCTAAGTAATATTTCTTGATTTTAGGAAAAAAAACAAGTTAAATAAATAAAAGTTTATTAATTTTAAGAAAAAACATCTTTGTTTTAAGAAATTTCCATACCCAAATGTAATTAAATTAAGTTAAGTTCAAAAAAAATTTAGTACATAATTTACTCCCATTTAGTTCAAAAAATGTGTCTTACTTAAATCGAGAAAGTACTTGAACATAATGTGTGTTCATTTTTTGTTCGCGAGTAGTAAAATTAACTAAATTTTAGAAAGCCATTTCCAAATTCAGTTTTTATGTGTACCACTTTCTAATTTTGAAGAATTGTTTTCTAAAAATTAGTTCAAACAATTAAAAACAAAATGTAATAAATTTGTTCCTATGTAATAATAAAAATTTACTTGCTTTTAGAAACTGATGAACTATTTCTAAGGAAAATTTGCATGCAACTTAGTTTAGATAAATTTTAAAAATTTTAATAAAATATTCTTTTTTTCAAGTAAAAGTTTTCTAATTTTTAAAAAATAATAAAATTTGATATAGGATTTTTTTTGTTGTAAAACGTTAAAATTATTTTTAATATTCTATTCAAAAAAAATAATAAATTATAAACAAACTAGTTAGTTTTATTTATTTCCAAGAAAAAATATTATTAAAGGAAACAAATTAAAGTAACCAATTAAAAAAATAATCGTGCATGATAGTAATTTTTGGTGTGTGATTCAAAAATGGCTCACATGCTCATCTCTAATCTTAACAGTCTTTAACATTGAACTTAAAGTAGCTTAAAATATTTTTTTTAAATTTTGTAAGCAAAAGGTTAAAATTTCGAATTTACGCTTTTATGTAATAAATTTGTTTGTTGACTACAATACAAAATATCGCAGGCACATTTTATACATTACGGCATAATGGCTTTCCTATAATAGACGTAGCGCTTATTAAACTTGATATTTATCGGACTATTTTTTTTCACTTATTAATAAAAAAGTTTAAATTTGTATATGTCAACTAAAGTTTAAGCTAAAAATCCCATAAAATAAACTTATGACATTTTTCATTTTCCAATAATAACAAGAAATGAAACTGTGATATTTTGTATTTTTGCAACAATTTCCTTAAATTTGTTTATTTAAGAAGACAAAGGACCCCCAGTGTTCCTTAGCCATAAATGCCGTGTGTCACTTAGGGCGTCCCTTTTTGTAGTTCTCTCAAGCAGAACCGTTAATTAACTACGAAAAGGATCTGACTTTGTCACAATTTATTACGTTTCAGGATATCATGCAGTACATTTTTTTTAATTTCTTTACCTTTTTGCAAATGAAATTTAATTTATATTTTAAATACATGACTTTAGTATAATTCTATTTAATTTTAATTCGAAAATGTATAGCAAAAAACTTGTTAAGAGTCCTCACAAAGCGGAAGTCCTCCGAAAGTGGGAAAATACCTACTCAATGAGTGTAAAGTACTTTCAAATATATGGTAAAATATATTACCTTTACCATAGAAGCAGAGGATAAGGATAATTTTCACCTTAAAGAAGTGCTATTAAACTTGTTGTTAGAAAATATTTTCTTATTTTTAGGGAGTTAAGTCCAAGTTTTTAATAAAAAAAAATTATCTAATGATCTTAAATAAAATAAAATTTTTCTTTAAACCAAGGAAACATTTCCTAACTAACAGTAAAATTTTAGATGATGTATGAAATAATTAAGAGAAAATTTTACTTTTTTCTAATAAAAATTTAGTTCTCAGTAGTAAAATTTTTCTATAATTTAAAAATTTTGACCAAATTTTAAGTAAAATTTGTTCAGGAAAAATTTTATTAAATATTGTTAAAAAGTTCAAAATTTCAAAAAAGTTAAAGTTAAAAGTTTCAAAATTTCGAATTATACTGTTTGAAAATGTATATGAAAAAAGTCAACATCATAACTCTATTATTAAATATTTATCTAATCTTAACAAAAAAAATATATATTTTTTTTGCAATATCAGTTTATTCCAAATGAATAATTACGTTTTCATTTTTTATTAATAAATATTTTTTTTTATATTTAATACAATTTATTCTGAGAAAACACTCTCCTGCCATTTTATGGTCATAAAAGGAAAATGGAAAAATTTACTTGTATGCATAAACTTTAATATAATTGAGATAAAATGAAGAATTATTTAAAAATAAAAAAAAAATCAATTTTCTACTTTACATTTTCTTATATGAATTTTGTATTAAAATTTATTAAGCCTTAAAATAGGCAACACTTATTTAAAACTTTGTACGCCTTAACTGCTGTTTTATAAAAAATTCTGTAAGTATGTATGTATTTGCATACTGTACGCTAAAGTAGCAAGTCAGCATATTATCTTTACTAGCTACTTATATTCTTGGTTAATAGTCTCTGGAGCATATTTCCATTAAACTGTAAAAGAAATATAAATATTAAAATTATTATTAGTTTTTTTTTTGTTCACTTTTAAATTAATGTATAAAAGTATATTGCTCAGAGGGTTATGAAAAAAATACAGACCAATCCCATATTGCTTTCTTGTTTAACTTTATTTTAAATTTTTATATTATAAATATAAATTTTTTTTTAAACTACATTAAAATAGTGTTTATTGGTGAGGGAAGAAAATACTTTAAATATTAAAAAAAAGGCATTTAAATTATAGCAATAAATTAACCCTCTAATAGGTAAGGCTGCCTTAAGGTACACTTAATATTTTAGGTTATAATTTCAGATTTTTCGATTTTTTGTTGAAGAAGTTATACGGTTTTTTGGATTTTATTACTGAATTCTGATGTAGGAGAAAGCCCCGAAAACCAATTCGCTGAAAAGAATTTTTTTTTTTGTATTTTTTCTGTCCGTGGGAAAGTAAAGGGGGGAATTTTGGTTAAATTTTTTTTTTTTGAGACCTATCTTCACAATATGAACCTACAACAGGATCCGAACATGTTTGTGAACATTCAACCCATGTGCCCAAACTGAACATTTTACGGAATCCGAGTGATGACAAAGTCGATAAAGTGAGGGGTGGTGTTGCCATGCTAACTAAAAGTGTCATCCCACTGGTTAGCTTACATATAAAATACATTGGGAAAAAACATAGATTACACTCAGAAATAAAAGTTAGTAGTAAAATTTGTAAACGGGTTTCAATCCCAATTTACTATTTTTATACTGATTTTTAGTAAAAAAATTATTATTTAGCAAACCTTTTTGCTATTTACATTTTAAAAATAACAGAATTTTTACAGAATATTTACAAATTTTTATAGATAATTTCAGAAATCATTTGACAAATTTTTGAAAACCGATTTGCTAAAATTAGCAAAAAAAAATTACAAAATTTTAAAAAAGTGGATATAGAAGGAATTATTATTTCTAATAATTAAAACTTACACCAACAAACTTAAATTGCCTTAAAATGTTACACAGATTAAAAAAAAGGGATCGGAAGTGAATATACCGACTCATGTCTAAAAATAGGTGATCCACTTAAAATAGCAGTAAAAAGTTTTTTTAGTTCAAAAATTAGCCCTAAAAACAATTACCATGTGACCTTAAAAGCAAAAAAAATGACTAAAATATTTTTCAAAACAGAAATTACCAAAATTAAACACACTCAGAGAAAAAAAGTTGTAGAAAAATTTGTAAGCGGTTTTCAATCCCACTTTACAATTTTTATACTGATTTTTAGTAAACAAAAATATTATTTAGCAAATCTTTTTGATATTTACATTTTACAAATTACAGAATTTTTACAGAATATTTACAAATTTTTGTTGCTAATTTCAGAAATCATTTTACAAATTTTTAAAAACCGATTTGCTAAAATTAGCAAAAAATATTAGGAAGCTATCCATTGAGATAGCGAAATATTGGATAAAAAATAAATAATTTTCTTGAATACTTATTACCTGGAATTTGTATTAAAAAGGTCGAAGAAATTGAACTAAATAATTTAAAAAAAAAATATTAATTTTAAAAACAATTAAATTTTGACTTTAAAATTTGACTTTAAAAGTAAAAAAAAAAGCTAAAATATTTTTAAAAACAGAAATTAAAAATTTTTAAGTCTGATTTTTTTTTAATTTTGTCTAAAATATTTTTTGAAAAAAATAAATAAAATAAAAAATTTTGATGCTCGATAAAAAAATAATATATTTGAATTTTTGTACTAATATTAATAATATTTAGTAAATTTTTTTGCTGATTTTAGCAATCAGATTGTAAATTCCAATTTACAAAAAAGTTTACTAAAATTTAGAAGCGGCAGCTAATTTTTTCCACAAATTTCATTGTACTGCATGTCAGCAGACATGTAATGCTAAGATTAGCAAGCGACCAGTAGTTTAATTACAAGGTTCGTTTATTTTACATGAACAGACGGACGGACATTGCTAAATCGACTCGGCGATTCTGAATTGATTAGTCCATTATTTTTGGTAGCTGCAAACTGGCAAATCTTAAACCTACATGGTTTGAGATTTGGTTGATACTCAAGGTAGCCAAAGGTTTTCTTTAAAAATCTTGTCTAGGCTGAAGTCAGCCGGTCGCAAGCGCGGAAAAAATGGCGAGTGTTTTAGGTAAAGGAGGGGTCAAGTCATTTTCACGCCTTACATCTAAAGTGCGAAAAAATATTCCAAAAAAAATTATCATCAAACCACTAACAACAACATCCATATAAACCTTTTCTACGTCTAAAACGGAAGCAAAAACTCAGGGACCGCTTCCACAGCGTTTTTGGTATAACTCGAAAATTTAATAAAGTATTCAAATTGACGATTGACCTCATATTATTTTAGTGACATCTCCATTATTTAGGGTGTAACAACAACGAAACAACAACAAAAACAGTGAAAAAACTTATGGGAAGTTTTGTGGTCCTTTGAAATCCCTTTTATGGTCCATTGAAATCCCTATCCATTAATGTGTAAATAATAAAAAACGAAAAAGTAGAAAGTGTTTGGACCATTTTTTTACCCCCTAAACATCGGAAATAACACATTAAAACTGGTACCCCTTATATTTTTATTTTCTTATACATATCCGAGTTTCATTCCAATCGACATGTAAGCATTAGGGAAATCCCCTTGTAAAGCAATAAAATGAAGCTAAAAAATACAGTCTACAACGGTTCCCAAATGGTGGTCCGTAGCAGTATCCAAAGTGGTCCGAGAAGTGATCGAAAAAAATTCTTCAAGTATAAGAAGGTAATAATAAATAATCTTCCAATGTCAGTTGCCATAATTTTATTTAAAAAATACCAGAAATAATGAATATAACGCGATTTTCAAAACATTTGGTGGAAATAAAAACTGTGTGTAGCTTAAAAAGAAATTCTGATAAAAAGTTGGGCTATTCCAATTCTTACCACTTTTCAGACACCGGCAATTTTTTTTATTCTCCTATAGAAAACGTTCTCAGATTTGAAAAAAAAATATCACAGTTTATTTAAGAATTAATTTTTTATATTAAAAAATCACACATACTTAGAAGCTTATTTATAAAAAAACCCCTCAGAGAGGGGAAGCTTCCAAAAATTTTATCTGAAAAATCTCTTCAATTTTGTAAATTCTACAATAATAAAAACGTTTTCTATCTGTCGTTTTTTTTACTACTACTATTTTTTCTAAAAATCTTCGGATTTAAATTTTTTTATTTAATTATAAAAAAATTTCAAAATTTGGGGGTCCGTCAGCCCAGCAAAAATTTCTCAAGGAGTCCGCGAAGTAAAAGTTAGTGGAAACCGCTGGTATATAGGGAAATAATGTAAGTGATGTCATGTAATGTTTTTTGTGGGTTTTATTTAATTTTAGTTTTTTTTTTTTTGAGAAAAAAAGGGTAAAATTACAATATAACGTTTTTATTTTAAATTACGCTTCACTTGTTGCATATCATTTGACTATGTGGTATATACCTTTAACACACACAAAAACCAACAACCTTAACAAATTTACCTTGCCACTTTTTAAAAGCTTTATCACCACGACTAAAAGAAATTTAATACTTTGCTTAGAAAGTTAAACAAAAAGCTGCTGTAAATTATTTTAAAATGTTGATCATTAATTTTCTCATTTACAACAAATTAAAAATAATGCAAAAAATAAGCAAACAGAATTTCTTTGAGGAACTACGGCAAAGGTGACAGTATGTTGCTGTACAGCAATTTTGCAGTTAAAAGCACAGAAAAATTTAAGAATTAACTTCATTTTGATGTACAATAACTTCATGTACTTCATGATGTACGATAAGGGTATAAAATCGTGACGGTATAAAAGCCAAAAAAAAAGTAACAACGGAATGGGAAAATTAAAATATTGAAATACTCTCTTTAGGTTAACAGTTTTTTTAGAATTTGTATTTGATCAGTCTAAAGCAGTGGTCGGCAGAAAGAGAGAATATGAATGTATTGGTGTTTTATACCGTAAGAAATTATTTTATCTTTCTAGATAAATGAATGATGGAATAAATTAATAATTGATTGAATTAAAATAGTTCATGTATTTGTTTTCCCTATTATAAAAAAAATAATTAATAGTAATGATAATAATTTTTTGATTGCCTCATTAAATATATTTAAAGAAAATAAAAAAAAAATCTTCCCACTCAACGTTACACATTTTTAATTTAAAATGTAAACGAAAAACAAAATAAATACCTACAATGAAAAAAAAACCTATAATAAAAAAAACAAATTTTTAGAGTGTTTTTTATTTCGGCATATACCTGCTCTGTTAAAAGTTAGCATGCTACTGAACGAAATAATTGTATTTTTTGTGCTCTTAGCTGTGAGATTTGTTGACATTCGTGTAGTGTACGTGTAAATTGAGTGCTATGAGTGCCGATCACTGGTCTAAAGCCTTTAAATTGAAGATACATCAATATATTTTTATCACTTTTCCTAGTTTTCTTTTCGCATTCATTTAATTTGAATTTTTTATATAAAATTTTATTAATTCTTATTATATTTTAACAATTCACAATAAAAAATTCCAAAACATATATTATTTGTTACAAAATTGCAATGCTTTTGTAAAAATGTGGCAAAATTAGTGAGAAAAAAAATGAGAGAATAAAAAATTCCAGTGAGAAAATAAAAAACAATTTTAACTCTCACAGAAAGCAGTGTACGATTTTTAATGTCAAATTGTATTGAAAAATAGGGATCATTGCATTGTTTTTATTCTAGGGTTTTCAATTCGGTTAATCGAATTGAAGTCAAAACAAATAAGGTTGAAGTCAAAAGAAATAACTTAATAACTGAAATAATAATTCTACCCGAATAATCGGTTAAAATATGTCGATTATCCGGTTAAATTTTTAATATTTCCGTTATTTTTTCTTTAAACTTCAAAATTTTATAAATTAAAATTAAAAAAAAAAATCGGAGGAAAAAAACTAACTAAAATACAATGATTATTTAATATAAATCATATGTATATGTCATTCACTACAAGTTTGAATTTCTCTCAAATTAATCTCATAAAATTGTCTTTTTAATTCCTTAGAAATACTTCCCACATCAGTTCTACAGCATACAAAGACCAGTTCCAGAAGTGTTTCTAGAGCAATATAACAGATTACTTTTGAAATCATTTAAAACAAATATCATCGGTATTTAAATCGACCGAAAATCATATTATATAAAAAAGGGACAAGAAGTTTTTCTACAAGTCGTTCTTTGGAACTTAAAACTTAGCTGTTAAATTATTGCTCTAGAGATTATAAGAAATAATTAACTTCCGAAAATCCGATTTTGAAAGCTATTTCAAACCTAAGAATATGAGCAAATTTTTGAATTATTTTTAAATACACAGAGCTTGAACAAAAAACCTATTAAAAAGTTTATTTTGCTTATTAACAATCAAACACCTGGCGAGAAATTTTTCAAACAAGCACTATGACGTTACTTATGATCTTAAATAATAAAAGAAAATTGACAAGGTAGGGGGGTCCTCATCAGGAATATTATTGTTCAAAAGTTTTATTGAATTTTTTGTAAGTTTCGGGAAATTTCCTTAGGACGACTTTTTGAATGCAGGTATTGTTTTTTTTTTAAATTTATAATTTATCGAGTGACAAAAAAAGAAAATATAATACCAGCTATTTCGACAAAATAGTGTACTTCAACAAAACACTGCCGACACTGCATTTTCTCCCACTGAACTCCCACTGAACATATCTGACATTTTCTTTTAAAAGAGTCCTCAAAACTCTAAGGCATGATTCCTTGAAAAATTCCAGGATGTTTCGAAAATCATAAACAAACTCTTTATAAACCAATGCATCATCGTTTTGTTATTTAAAAAATAACTACATTTAGTTTACATTAAACGTTTAAGCAATTAATCGCTAATTTTTCCGATTAATCGACCAGAATAATCCATTAATGGATTTTCATTACTTTTCGAATAATGCTCTAACCGGCAGGGTCGAATAATTGAAAACACTAGTTTATTCTATTAATATTGTTACAAGAAATTTCTGCAACTAGAAATTTCTTCACACGAATTTTGACAGCTGGAAAAATCTAGTGTAGTAATAACTGGAAATAACTAGAATACCTGACTACTCATATAAATACGGGTACTTGGTTGATGCAGTAGTTAAGTTTATAAATAAAACGCTAAGTGTCAAGAACTATAGTGTGGATAACGTTTAGTCTATTTACATTGTGTATATAAAGTGTGCTATTAAAGTGTTTTTCTGTAATTTGTAGTACCTGTTATAAATAAATAGAGCTACAAATAATTTCAAACAGTGTTTATTATTTACAATATAGAAAGAACTCGATTTATTTAAAAGGTAAATAAATCAGTGATTTTATAAAGGGTAAAATCGCAACAATTGGTGTCAGAAGTGGGATTGCAAAATAAAAAGCTGTCATGAAATTGAAGGAGCTTAAGGTGGAACAGCTCAAGAAGGAATTGTGCAAATTGGCGCTACCGATAGCAGGAAATAAGGTCGCATTGCAAAAGAGGCTCATAGAGGAATTTGAGCGGCGTAACATTGACATTGCAACGTACGAATTTGATGAAAAAGAAGAAATGGAGGTTAGTATCCGTAAAACAGAAGCTATCATGGAGTTAAGCGCAATGTTGGCCGCTATAATGGAAAACAACGAAAAATTGTTAGCTAAGTCTCAGGAAACTTCTAAGACAGACAACACGAAACTGTTGGAAACTTCTAGAGCAGACTTTAAAAAACAGTTGGAAATTTCTAGTGCAGACAACACGAAACTTTTAGAAGCTTCGAGAAATTGATAACTAAGATGAAAACGAAACTGCTAGAAACATCGAGAGCAGACAATGAGAAATTGCTAACGAAGATGGAAGAAAATACAATCAAATTCTTTCCAAATCGACTGAATCAAAGCAAATGTTATATAGGCTTTAGGAAGTATGATAGACAATTTTTTTTTGTTTCAATTTCATTAAAAAAAAATTTTAAATAATATAAAATTATATTTTCTTGCCCAAAAAATTCAAATAGAGCTTACAACCTCCATATACATGTATTTCGAGCTGACAAAAGATCTCATCAGAACGCGAAATTTAAGAAAACTAGAGCCTCTAAGCAGAGCTTAACAAAAAACCTATTAAAATATATATTTTTTCTCCTTAGCAATGAAACACTAGACTAGTTATATACCTAACAAGCACTATGATGTTACTTATATAGGGTCCGCCATCTAACGTTTTTTTTTTTCAACTAGTGCTTATTTCGTTAATGGTAACACTTAGCTCATGTCTGATTTGACAGATAATTATTTTTATCCTTCCGCTGAACGAATATGGTTGTGTATACGCTTGAACAACGCTGGGAAATATTGCGACATTACTTTGAAAATCATGGTAATGTTGCAGAATGTCATCTTTTCAATGTCATCTTTTCAGATGAAGCTCATTTTGATCTTGGCGGGTATGTAAACAAGCAAAATTGTCGCATTTGGGGCACAGAAAACCCACACGCATACATTGAAAAGCCGATGCACCCAAAACGAGTCACTATTTGGTGCAGATTTTGGTTCACTGTTTTTGAAGATCGCATTATCAGCCGCAGAGCTGATGTCGTTTGGCCACTTCGGAGCTGCAATTTGACACCGTTGGACTATTATTTGTGGGGTGCCGTCAAAGATAAGTGTTACGCCGACAAGCCAGAGACAATTGACGCTTTAAAGGACAATATTCGTGAAGCCATTGGTGAAATACAGCTGCACACAATCGATAATGTGCTTAAAAATTGGACCGATCGTGTAGGCTACTGCATGGCCAGCCGAGGCAGCCATTTGAATTAAATTATTTTCCATTATTAACCGGAAGAATTGTTCTTTCAAATAAAAAAAGAAATTTGAGAAAATATTCAGTAGTTTTTTTTTATAGCATTTTCAAAAAAACAAAGTTATTTGGCGGACCCTATATTATAAAATAAAAATATAAAATTGCTTTAAATTCGAAAACTGTATTTTCTAAAAAACAGTTTTATTTAAAATTGTATGAAAAAATTTATAAAAGCTTAAAAATAACGAGAATTTCGTTTCTTAACTTAATTTATCAAAACATTTGATGAAGTAGGAACTTCAGTCAAAAATACTTAAGAATTGGCTTATTTGAATCCTTAATTAAAAAAAAAACACGGAAAAATTGGTGAGGATCGGTGATTTTTATATTGTACATAATTAAGAAGTCCCCGGCCTGACACATAGATGGCGCTACTAGACTTAAATCGATATGATTTTTAATTAGCCCTAACCTTCAAAAGACACGTGTATAAATTTGACAGCTGTCGGATCGTTAGTTTGTGAATTATATCATTTTGAATGAAGCAACTTTTGTTATTGTGAAAAAAAATGGATAAAATGGAATTTCGCGTGCTGATAAAATATTGCTTTTTGAAGGGAAAAAATTTAGTTGAAGCAAAAACTTGGCTTGATGACGAGTTGAAATGATCACCGAAGACGTGGTGAAATGATCACCGAAGACGGTGAAGGCGGTGGACGCCCAAAAGAGGTTGTTACGGACGGAAACATCAAAAAAATCCACAAAATGATTTCGTAAATTTAAATTGAATGAAATAGCAGCTACTCTAAAGATATCAACTGAACGTGTATTTGGGTATGAGAATGCTCTGTGCAAAGTGGGTGCCGCGCAAGCTCACTCTTGACCAAAAAACAAGCCAGTGAAAATGAAGGAGAAAATCCATGAATTGGTCTTCGAATTACTTCCGCATCCACCGTATTCTCCAGATCTGGCCCCCAGAAGTGAATAATATTTTGTATTCACCTCAAATATTTTCACCACAAAAAATTTATTTCACCTCAAAAAATTTAGTTCACCTCAAAACTTTTTTCCCACCAAAAAATGTGTTTTCACATCCAAAAAAGATTTTAACCTCAAAAAGTTTTTTCACCTTCATAATTGTACTGCAAAAGTTATACATTATTATACATTATTTGTATCAAACTCAGCAGTGAACATTTTTTAGGATATTGGTGGAGGGTATTCAAAGATTTGGCACAGCCGAATTTAAGCATTTTTTTTACTGAACAGTGTCATATAAAAAAAAAAAACACTCTCTACACTGCGTTTTTAAGGGTTTACTTTAACTGAACACGTCTGACATTTTCTATTAAAGAGTCGTCAGATTCCTCTGAAAAAATCCAAGATTATAATTTTTCAAAAAATCTCAGGATGCTTTCAATTGTCCTAAACAAACATTTAACTTGATATTTGAGAAAAAAGCAACTCTTTGTATTCTTATTGATGAAAGAAATACATTTATTTTGCATTAATCGACCCGAATAATCGATTAATAAATTTTCTTGATTTTTCGAATAATAACCTAACCGATTAACAGCCAGGGTCAAATAATAGGAAACACTAGTATATACCAGAGAACTGCAAATGCTGATTGCAAAACGTTCATACGCAATCAACATAAGAATAAACATGTGTTGGCGTTCAAACGTTGAATGTACTCCTCCAACACACATATTTGTTGATGATTTTAAATGAATCAAACGACGTGCAAATTGTTCTCACTGATTTATAATCATCGGTCGTTTTTATACCATTGATTTTATTCTGTTCGTTTAAGTCAACAATAATTATTTTGATGTAGAATAAATCAGAAAAAGCAATAAATAAAGCGTATGAGTGTGTTCATAATTAAAACAAAATAGTTTCTTATCTATAAAAAGGGGGTGGTTTTGTAGAAACACATTTCATAAATTAGGGTGGGTCTAAAATTCGTTTTTTAGAATTTTTATTAGTAATACCAAAAATATTGTTCTTTGTGAAATTTTTTTTTTAATTTAGGTCGATTTCTCAGGCTCTCCCAATCCGGTTAAAGTTAAATATTGCCTAATTTTTTAATCAAAATAGATGAAAAAAAATAAGGAATATTTAAATTTTTCCGGATTAGGCAAGCCTGATTTATCGACCTAAATTTTTTTCCAAAAAACTATTTTTATTTCACAAAGAAGAATATTTTTAGTATTGTATTACTAATAAAAATTCTAAAAAAGCGGATTTAAGTCCCACCCTAATGTACATTTATGAAATGTGTTTCTATTTTGTTTTGATTATGATTACACTCATACGCGTTGTTTGTTGTTTTTTCTGATTTATTCAACGCTGAGTTTTTGTTGAGTGATTACATTTGCATAAAACTTAGTCGACAGATAATTCACACTGATCCCAATTACGCGTTCAGTAACATGATGCTGATTTTATTCTACAGTGAATTTTTTTGAATTATTAAATGTGAACAAGAATTTTTGTGTATGATTAAATCAAGAAAAAAGTTGATTTTGCAGTTCTATGGTATATACCCTTCCTAAAGAAAAATATTTTTAAGCAGTTTAAAACAAAAATATCTAAAATTTGTGATCAACTGTATTTTTATTGGATTTAATGCTTAGTTTTCGATAAAAAATAAAGCAAAATTACTTAATGTATTTTTCAGTGACTTAAGCAATTTGATGTTAAAAATGAGCAAATAAAATGATTTATTTTGTGCAATTTGGTACAAAAGGTAAAAAAAACCTATAAAATAATTTAATTACATGAAAATTGAAGTTCCCGTAACAATTTTTTTAAATACCAACTCTTGTGTAGGGTATTAAATTATATATCAGGCAGTTAAGCAGTCAGCGAACAACATTTATCACACGTTTTTGTGTTTTAATACACAAGAAAACTGCCAAAACTCACTACATAATAAACTTGTGTATGTGTATGTGTGTGTTTGTGTTTGTATGTATGTTTGCTTATATAAATATAATGTAAAATAAGGTTTTTATGCTCCACATCATCTTTATCTATCCAGGTGTGAAGCTCTGTATGCGTATATCTTTCTGGCGTTAATATTTATTTTAAAAAAAATAGGTACATATATAAAAAACACACGTGTTTTATGAACTTTTACTCTAAAAGTTTAGATTTGCTGACGCTGTTGCTCTTACCATTGCTGTAGCTACTGCTACTGCCGTTTTTAACTACTTAAGCCGTGTGAAATTTCAGTATTTTTTAATGCGTTATTTTAATAAATTTGTTTCCTTAGTTGAAATTTAACACATGGTTGGGTGTTTGTAAAGCAAGTGAGCATAAGAAGTAGTATAAGTTAACATGCCGTGTTAGTGTTAAAGGTCATACAATTTATCTATGTACAACATTGGTTCCCAAATACAATGTCATTGGTAAAAAATGAATAAAAATTGTCTGTATACATTTTATTTAGTATTAAGGACAACTTACAGTATGAAATTATTTAAATTTTTTATAACTTTTTTTTGCGATTATTATAATTTTTTTTTTTAAATAAAGTGTTATTGGAAATTTTTTTAAATTTAAAAAATATGTGGATCATATCACCAAAAAAGTTTGGGAACCACTGTTATAAACTATACAACATTGATAGAGATACATACATTGGTCTTTTAAATGTTATTGGTTCAGTCAAATGCAACAGTGTTGTCAGTTTAGGGGATTTTATTGCGTGAATTGAGATACAAATTTCCCTAAGGGGGCTTTTGGAGATAAAATATTTACTTCTCTTTTTTAATTCTTATTATCTTTTTAAAACTGTTTTGAATATAATTGATGTTAACACTTTAGAGTTGTGGATATTTTTAAATATTCGATTCTGCCCAAAACTTTTATGGTATTGATTCGATACAATTCAATACTTTTTGCACTCATACAATACTAAACCAGGACTGTATTTTTATTGGGTGTATAACTTAAAAATGCGAGAATTTTGGCCGTTTATTATGAAACATTGGTACAATTTAATTTCATTCAAAGTATTGGCCATTATTACACTTAAAAAAGTTTATAAGTTAAAATAACTGAAAATGTCATTTAAAAGAAATGATATTTCATTTAAAAACCGGTCTATTTAATTTTCATTTAAATTAAATGCCATTTGTTATTTATTTTTAAATGTTGATTAATCAACTGACACATCCGTAAGAAACAAATGATATAATCAGTTAAAATAAATGTCAAAATTTTACCTACCAATCCTTAAAAAAATAAATGTTTATTATTTTTTTATTTATTTGAAATTATTTCCGTTTTTGTTTTTTTTTTTTTTTAATATACTCGTACCCCAACATACCAAATGACTTGAGAAAAATATTATTATAAGCTTACAAACACAAGCCTTAAGCTTGAAAAAGACTTGAGAATATATTGAAAATCGTAACAATTGTAGAAAAATCAAAACGGAACCCTCGTGATTACTATAAGGTTATTCTTGCAATTGTAGAATAAGCTTACAAAAATAATATATTATTAATAGTTGAAAAAGAGAAATCATAATTATTTTCTTTAATTTCATTTATTTTTTATTTTAATTTTAAAAATAAATAATAATAACTCATTTTAAATATAAAAAAATAATAATTAATTTTAAATATAAATAATAATAATTAATTTTAACCATAAATAAAAATAATTAAATTTAATATGCAATTGCACGTTCACTATATAAAATTTACAACTAAATGTACAAGCAAAACACGTTTGACAAATTTAAAGAAAAAGTAATGGCACTTGTTGTATGCATTATAAATGTAGAACAAAGACAACAAGACTAGAATGTATTGAAAAATATTTCTATTTCAATCGTCATATTGCGTTGTTGTTGTATGTTGTTCATAGGCATACTTGAGAAAAAGTTATGTATAATAATCTTTTCTCTAGCATTGTTAAATACTGCTTGTGAATTCACATTTTATAAATATTATAATAAGCAAAATTAAGAAAAGCTTACAACACACTATTTATATAAGCTTATTCTCAAGTTATATTGCAGTTTGATTGCTATATGGTATATTGGGACAATACAAAATGTATGTATGCATATGAAGCTATAATCGCTTTTTGTGTGAATATGTTTGTATATGTATGTGTGTTTATGAAGTTCTTGTAAGTTGTATTGAAAAATTTTCTATATATACAACAAATTTAAATAAAAAAACATATTGAAATTTTTTTAATATTTTTGAATATTTTTTTTTTGAAACAGACAGCAAACAAAATTTAAATTTGTAATAATTGTTTCGGACACAAAAAAGTCACAAGTTTCCGTTTTGTGGGTAAATTTTTATTAAAATTTAAACAAATGAAAAAAATTAATTAAACTGAAAAAAATCGTTAAATGATAGTAAATTATTTTGAATAAATGTCTAAAAAGGTTAATATAGATATTTCTTTGAAAAATAAATGTATGTTCCTTTATTTTTAAATGGAACGGAAAACTTTTTTATTAAACTACAAACAGTTAACTACATAATATTCTGAGTGTAGCTATAACCTTTTCCCATCTTTCTCGCAAAACATATGGATTCAGCGCCTAGACAACTGGCTCTATTTTTGAGACCAAGAACGAATCAAGCCACATTCTGGGTGCCCTATTCTGAAGTAAAACGTTTTCCAGTAAAGGCGTTGGTAGTCGGACGGGGCAAGGTCTGGACCATAAGGCGGAGGAGACAAAACTTTACAAACCACTATTTATAGTTTTTAACCAATCTTGCAACTTATGGCCGAGCGCTGTCATTATGGGAATATTACTTCTTCGCGTCTGGTCTCATATTCCTCATATTAATTGTGTTCGGTACTGGACCACTGTGATCATCTGGCCCAATTTCTGCAGCTCATAATTAATAGGACCCTTCTAGTCCTACAGAACATTACCTTGGCGGCATGGGTATTCGGCTTTGCCGCTGCTTTGGCTTGTTGGCCGGGCTTCACATACGATTTCTTGGATTTTGGGTTGTCGTAAAGGATCCATTTTTTATTGCCAGTAATAATTTGATGCAAAAATTACTTATTTTTATGGCGTACATACAGGCAGCACTTCGGACATGCAAAATCGTCTTTCAACGTCTCTCGGCAACAACTCGTGTGGTACCCAATTTCCTTGCTTTTGAATGAATCCTGCTGCTTGCAAACTTTTTGAAATTGCTGCTTGAGTGAATACCAATGCTTTTGAAAGTTCTTCTTCATTTGCTTGAAATTTTAGAAAAATTTACCCACAAAACTGAATTTTGTGGTTTATTTTTGTCCTTTACAGTTGTTTCAAATTTAAATTTTGTTTGCTGTCTGTTTCAAAAAAAAAAAAAATGTTCAAAATATTCCAAATTTTTTTTATAAAAATTAGTTGTTTATATACAAAATAATTTTAATTCAAATTACAAGAACTTCATAACACACACACGTACACAAACAAATTCACACAAAAAGTCTCTATAGACATACATTTGGTAGATTAAAAAAAAAAGAAAAAATACAAATACAATTTTAAATAAATAATAAAATCATTTATTTTGTAACTTTTTTAACTTTTAACTTTTTTTAACTGATTAATCATTTGTTTCTTACGGATGTGTCAGTTGTTTAAGCAATATTTAAAACTAAATAACAAAAGCCATTTGATTTAAATGAAAATTAAGTTGACGGGTTTTTAAATGAAATATCATTTCTTGTAAATGGCATTATCTGTTATTTTAAATTTAAAACTATTTTAAGTGTATAATAACCCAGCAAAAAAAGTGGTAGTGATTCTGTGACTATAACTTCTTTCATTGCTTCCTAAACTTCAGTTGACCTTCTTTTATGATTTTTTTGTGTTATTCTAAGGCACTTCTAAAAGAATTCATGTGTTCATATTTCAAATGCAGTGATCTGGATATAAACCCGATGCATATCTTAAAAAAATCACTCTTCATTACTACTAAAGCATAAGTTATGGTATATCGTATATTTTTTTGGAATCTAAAGCAGAGATGGAAAACATGGTACAATTGTACTTTTTTTGGTACATTTTTACCTTGGTTGGTACCGTGGTACTACCGCGGCTCATTTAGTACAATTTGAAATTTTTTCAAATTTTCAATTTATAACTTGATAAAACAATATAACATAAAGTCGACTTTTTTAAAAGCAATTTTATATGAAAAACCTGTTTTTTTTTTATTCAGCTACTATAGTAAAAAATAAAGTCAGTTTTAAGTTGAACCGGCTCTAAATTGGGGTCACATCAAATGTACCAAATGTTTACATACACATTATAGTAAAATATTCGGAACAGCTGATTTTAAATTACCTCTCAAAACAAAAAATAAAAAAGAAAAAACTATTATTGTTAAAAAGCTATTTAATGCCTTTACATTTTTTAATAGCAAATCCTTAAAAGGTTAAATTGCCCTCCAATGTAGGGCAAAGGTGTGACATTTATAAAAATTATAGTAAAATTTTACAAAGTTTTGTGGTTAACGATAAATTTTGTTTCACCCCGGCAACTTAAATTCTTTTAAGCCTTTTTAGTGTCTAAGCAAATCTGACTTAATACGATAAAATTGTAAAAAAAAGCGGAAAAAATTTTGGTACCGTGAGGATCGCAAAAGTACAATTTGTTTGTCTGGTTGGTACAATAACAGAAAACATATTTTCCGTCCCTGATCTAAAGCATTTATTCAAATTAAAAAAATTGTTCTGATGAACTTTTTCAATTTTATTTATTAAATCATTTTTTATATTATAGTTTAAAATTTCATGATGATTAGAATTTATGAGTTTTGCAATTTTTATAAAAGTTTTAAAAAATCAAGAAAAACAGATTTTTTTGACCTTTAATTGAAACTAGCTGGCCTGTCATTTGCATTTTTTCAGCTTTAAATATTTATGACGACGCAATCTGTGCATTTTTGCATTATTATTATTTAACACTACACCATTTCCAATTTCAATTCAGAATAAAATAAAAATAATTTTAAAATTGTGTAAAAATTATTCCAAATTGCCCAAAAAAGTTTTAAAATTGTGCAAAAATTATTTAGAATTGTTTAAAAATATTTTAAAATTGTCTTAAAATGTTTCCAAATTGTACAACCAGTTTTTAAATTATCCAAAAATATTTTAAAATTTGTCTAAAAATTCATTATAATTTTTGAAAAATATTTCAAAAATTCTTTTTCACTAATGCAGAATTATTTATTTGTTTTAATAAAGAGAATTTGTATATTAATGCATAAATTTCGCTTCTTTAAACTTATTTTTCTGCATTCTTATGAATTAAATTTTCATCAAAGCTTAAATACTACAAAGTATAGGAACATTTTCCACTCATGCATCAGAATACCTAATCATTGTATTATCATTGCTTCCTAAGAGTAAAGTATGAGTAATGCTAGTAGCTACATTTGAATACTTCCATCCTATGACACGCTTATGTTAAATTCATCGATGAAACCATTAGAAAATAAGTGATGCCTTTGCCATAGTAGTGATGCTTTTATTGCTTCTTTGGCAGCTTCATTTTTGCTGGGAAGTGTATTGGGTCTGAAAGTACTAATCCCGAGTTACGTGAAAATAGAACCGGTTCTCAAAAAATTTACAACATGCTCTGTTTAAAAGCCTCTATCACGTGATAAGTTTGAAAGTACGAATCCTGTAATTTGTCAGTTGCGTGACATGTTCTTTTGACCAGTCCAGTGACATGTCACAGAGGGCAATTGACCCCCTCCTACAAGAAGCCCATGTTAAAGTGACCGGTCCCGTAACCAGTCCCTATCACAATGAACCGGTCACTTGACGTTTCCTGGGATAGGTCCTTTTCGTTCAATGACTAAGTGCATATAAATGACAAATGTTTACCCTCTCATTATATACCATGTAAACAAGATACGCCATCTATTGTGAATCCCACATTTTCAAGTTGTATCGTACACCCAATATTTAATAAGAACGTAGTAAAACTGAGATTAAAAAGGTAAAAAGTGTCGCTTAAAAACCCAGCCCAAGCCCAGCTAGAAACTAGTAATTTGACACTTTGGTTCCTCATCTGGCAAAGAGGAAAAAATACCATATCCTGATTTCGTGCCGAATTCCGTTAATATTATTGCAAAACTTAATGTAATTTTAAATAACACTATATGGATAAAATTATTCCGAGTCAAATACAAAAATATAGGTATAAAAGTACACGTATAAATTATATAAAATTTTCTTAAACATATTCTTACACAATTATTTTGCTTTTTTTTTTTTAATAAATAGGATAAAAGTTTTATCTTCACTTATAATTTTAAAAAGGTAGAAAAACATCAGCTGCATTCTATATTTTATGCCATTCAGTGAGTTTAGTCGTATGGAATTGTTTTTAATATGCAACAATGTTGTTGGAAAAAAGCTATTTTACTACAGCATACTCTTTACTACTTATTTAACCCTATAACGTGTATGGGAATGAAAATCATTTATGACATAGGTACAAGGATATTTAAAGTATTCTTCGAAATAAGGATCATACACTCAAAAAAAATTTGTTTAAAAATTTGTAAATGGTTTTCAATCCCACTTTACTATTTTTGTACTAATTTTTAGTAAAAAAATTATTATTTAGCAAATCTTTTTGCTATTTACATTTTACAAATTACAGAGATTTTACAGAATATTTACAAATTTTTTTGCTAATTTCAGAAATCATTTTACAAATTTTTGAAAACCGATTTGCTAAGATTAACAAAAAAATTACTAATTTTAAAAAAGTGAATATTTAAGGAAATGTTATTTCTAATTAAAACTTATACCTACAAACTTAAATTGCCTTAAAAATGTTACATAGAATAAAAAAGGGATCGGAAGTGATTATACCGACTCATGTCTGAAAATAGGACATCCACTTTAAATAGCACTAAAAAGTTTTTTCAGTTTTAAAAATCAATTAAAATTTGACCTTAAAATTCAAAAAAAATATTAAATATTTTTATTTATTTATTTATTTATTTTATTTATTAATCATATAATTACAAATTATATGTTAATACCCTAACCGAGCACCAGCAACAAAGGCCTTCGGCTCGTTGTAGTGAAAACAGACCAGAGCCTCTGGTGGGAATTGAACCCACGACCCCCGCATTGATAAGCTAGCACGCTACCAACTAGCCTACCGGGGCTATTTTTCAAAACAGAATATACCACATAAAAACAAAATGGATAATTCGTTTATGTTTTAACAATTTTTAAGATTTTTAAGCCTTTGATTTTGTTTTTAATTTTGTATAAAATATTTTTTTAAAAAATAAATAAAATAAAAAAAATTTGATGCTCGATATAAAAATAAATTTAAAATTTTGTACTTATACTCACAATATTTAGTAAACTTTTTTGCTGATTTTAGCAAACCGGTTTTAAATTCCGCTTTACAAAAAGTTTACTAAATTTTAGTAGCGGCTACTAATTTTTCTACAAATTTCATTGTACTACACGTCAGCAGAAATGTGTTGCTAAGATTAGCAAAAAAATACCGCTGGTCTCAAATTAGCAAAATTTCCCGTAATAACAAGTAACAAAGCAAAATTAAAAAAAAATATATTATCTGACACTGTTATATTTTATGCAAAGGTTTTTTGTAATAGGAAAATTTTAAGAATTCTTTCTGAAACAGAAAACAATTGTTTTCCATATATTTCTCCATTCCCGGTTTTCTAATAATAATATTGTTACCTTTTGGGTTTAAACATCCACACAATTTTGCATATACATACATACATACATCTATTTTACTAACAACACAGCTTCGTAAGAGTACACAAGGATAATGGCATAAATCTGTTAACACTGACATTAAATTTTAAACTTTTAAGAAAAAAGAAATATCATCATGATGATGATGATGATGATGTTGATGCTGATAATAAAAACTAACAGTATAATTTATACAATAAAGTAAAAGGTAAAGTGAAAATAAAGCAAAGTTTATGATTTTTTCTTACTTGATTTATATGCTTAATAAAAATTAAACTAAAGAAAAATATATAGAATTATTTCAAAAATAGAGAAATTTATAAAAATAATAAAAGTTTTTAAAGAAAATAAATATAATAAATCAGGGTATCAGGGGATATTTTTAATAATCAATTTACTACAGCTGCCATGACACTATTTTTTTTGACAAATTTTGGCATCAAAATGTTTATGAATTTGTATTTTTATTTGGCATTTATAACTTAGGCAGGGACTGAAACCGAACCGGAAATTAAACGGGTTTAGGTTCGCTGTTTATAAAAACTTTGAACCCGAACCCGCTGAACCCAAAAATTTAACCTGGTTCGGGTTCAAAAATATAAAAAAATATTTTTGCTGTTCATGACGTGAGAAATGTTTGATCGAAAAATCATAAAAAAATATTACATTTCTTGCATTCCAGTTTGCAGTGCTCGACACTATATCTAGTCCTTTTAAGCAAATACTTGATCAATGCAGAGCTATTTGCAAAAAATTGCGAAAACCAAAAATTTATTTTTTAGCTAAAATGCTAAACTTGAAAAAAGCCGCACTAGACTGTTAAACTACATAGAATTCCAGTTATGACATGGTTCAAGAATTATTGGAATACAGAAGTTTTTGTTCGAAATTACTGGATGTATGAATTATAATATTTGGAATATTTGTGAAGGATTCGTAGAAGTTTGAAAACCTGTTAAAAAATTACCACTAAAACGACAAATAGGACAGATGACTTTAGGTGATTTTTATAGAGCCTGGGTTAGTTTTAAATTAGAGCTAACAAAAGATGACAAAACAAAAACATTTTTATAAGAATTATATTTAAATATTATAAAAAAGAGAAAACCACTTTATTAATAATCCACTTTTGATTGCAGCACTATATCTAGATAGCAGATTTAAGATGTAGATAATGCTAAAAAATATATATTTGTAAAGCAATTAAAATTTTCAAAAATTTGCAAATGGAAAGATAAGAGAATTTTATGAGAGAATCAATATCTTGTTCTTCAGAAGATGATGAAGATATGCTCGAACAAGAAGGAACGATTTTCAAAATCAAATTCTTCAAATAAGGGTGCATTTTCAACCTTGAAATTCATTTTGTCACTACAAAGTACTAATTTAAAAGAAGAAAACTTAAAGAATATATAAATTATAAAATTAAACGAAAATTTCTTTAAAAAATACATAAATTTCCTATTGATAATATATTTGTAATTTTTTTAAATTTTGAAAGCGAACCCTGAACCGAACCCGAACCTGAATTTTTTATTTCGATTAACCCGAACCTGAAACCATTTTTCAGTCCCTGAACTTAGGTCCATGCTACATTACAAAATCTGATTGTAAGCATTTAAATATGTCGATGTATGGCAACTGAAAATTTTGCTGTTATTACGGGAAATTCTGCTAATTTAAGCCCAGCGGTATTTTTTGCTAATCTTAGCAACACATGTCTGCTGACGTGTAGTACAATGAAATTAGTAGAAAAACTAGTAGCCGCTACTAAATTTTAGTAGACTTTTTGTAAAGTGGAATTTAAAATCTGTTTGCTAAAATCAGCAATAAAATTACTAAATTTTATTAATATTAGTAAAAAGCTTTGAATTTATTTTTCTTATCGAGTATCAAAAATTTTGAATATATTTTTTAAAAAACGAATTAATCATTTTGTTTTTATTTGGTAATTTCTGTTTTGAAAAATATTTTGGTCAATTTTTTTTTTACTTTTAAGGTCAAATTCTAATTGTTTTTAGGGCTGATTTTTAGAACTAAAAAAAACTTTTTAGTGCTATTTTAAGTGGATGTCCTATTTTCAGACATGAGTCGGTATATTCACTTCCGATCCCTTTTTTAATCTATGTAGCATTTTAAGGCAATTTAAGTTTGAAAGTGTAAGTTTTAATTAGAAATAACATTTCCTTCAATATCCACTTTTTTAAAATTAGTAATTTTTTTTGCTAATTTTAGCAAATCGGTTTTCAAAAATTTGTAAAATGATTTCTGAAATTAGCAACAAAAATTTGTAAATATTCTGTAAAAATTCTGTAACATCTAAAATGTAAATAACAAAACGATTTGCTAAATAATAATTTTTACTAAAAATCAGTACAAAAATAGTAGAGTGGAATTGAAAACCGTTTACAAATTTTTCTACTAACTTTTTTTTCTGAGTGTATTATTAGCAACTGACAATTTGATTGTTTTTATCAGTGACGTCCAAACACTAATACTATGATATTTGCGTTTGTAGTAAAGTGCTTTTTTTCAGGGACGGAAAATTCAGTGCGTAAGTACTTTTTCATCAACTTGAAAATAACTTTTCAAACACACAACGATCAGCCTATGTTCACTAAAAAAATACATTTAATAAAGCATGGGAACAGTTGTTTTTGTTTATTGAAAACAATGAAGGCCATCCCCTTATGTTTGGTTTTTGGTTATAATTAGAGTATTCAAAAACCGAAACCGAAAACCGGTCAACCGGTTTATTTTTTTGTTAAAACTGATCGGTTTCGAATATTTTTTGTTCGGTTAACCGGTTTTTTTAATTACTTCACCAACTGGGTTACCTGGTCTCTTTTATTTTTTCCGAACACTGTTATAATCGTTTGTTTGGTTATGAAGATTTAGATGTAAGTCTGATAGATTCCGATGAAGACTTTACTTTGGATATTCCAAATTTAAATAGTTTAATTTCTGATCTAAATAACACAATAAACAGTATTCAAAATCCTAATCCGAGAAAAGGGACCTAGTGTGTGAAAATGAAGTTTTGAGAAAAACGCATTTAAAGTTTATCACTGTGAACACAATTTCAGTTGGGAGATGCGATTTGGTATGGTTAGTTATGATTGGATGCCGACTTTGGTGACGTCATGCCTATGTGGTGACGTCTTTTTTTTCGCTTTTAGAGTGACATAAATTTAAAGTGACATAAAAAAGTAAAATTTTAATGTTTTTCTAATTTTTATCGATTTTTCCAAGTTCGTATTGTACGTTTTTATGGGGTAAAAAAGTTTTTATCAGAAATCTAACTCATTTCATCTTATTCTACACCCTTTTAGGTACCAGAATCCACTCTTAAGTCCAAACATGTTTTTTTGACACACTAGGTCCCTTTTCTCGGAGAAGGTCACATATGATGATTTCATATATCTTGATAAATGCGACAAAAGAACTGAAAAGTTGGAAAATTTATATCATTGTCTTTTGACTATTTGTCCAACATCTGCTATTAGTGAAAGAGTATTTTCCACTTCTAGCTTTATCAAAAGCAAACAAAAAAATCGTCTTAAAACGAAACATTTAAATTGCATATTATTTCTAAAATATTATTTTAGAACTGAAAAATAGATTTTCTTTAATCATATTTAAAAAATATAAAAAATATTGGTTTTACGTTAATTTTTTGTTGAAATGAAATACAATAAAGAAATTAAATTTAAATGAATGTATGTATTTTATTTTTTTTACTTTATATATTAAATTTCTGGTTGTTTTTGTAATAAAAACAATTGACAAATTATATAATCAAATTAAAAAAAAAACCGAAAAAACTGGTTGACCGGTTTTATCTGCAAAAACCGAAACCGGTTTTTTAAAAATTCGATTTTTCGAAAAAAACCGAAACCGGTTTTTTCCAAAGGCCGGTTTTTTGAATACTCTAGTTATAATGCTAAACGCAATCACAAACATACCATTGAATACATGACAAAAGAGATTTTTGAATAAAAATTTAGATAGGGCCAACTTAGTAGATGAACAGAAATGAAAGTTTCAAAAGAAAAATTTGCCAATCGACCAATTTCAATGTGAAAAAAATATCAAAGAGAATATATTTTATTTGTTGTTGCTCTATCCTTAGCAAAGCACAGCAAGCCTTTTGGAGATGGCCTTTTTGTAAATATCTTTCGAAAGAATTATTAAAGTGTTTTGGCTTAAATAAATTATACAGCTTAGAACATTTCGAAATTCAAAATTTCCATCCTTGAATTGTGCCCTCATGTATGCAAAAGCTCTCGTCGAAACTCCCTGTAGGTGAAAAAGCTCTTTTGTAAAAGCTTGCACATTGTGCATATGAGTTGGACGCAACTGGTTTATATGCATTTCTACGTCATCGTCAAACAACCCGGTAACCCTGTCATAAACCAATAATTTTAATTAAAATTAAAATATTTAAAAATAGTGGAATTATGTCTAGATGTGTGTGGAAGGTTCTGATGTTTGCTATTTTTGAACTTGCAAATATGCAACAATATGTTTTAATAAGATTTTAGCAGTTAGCATTATAACTTTATTAAAATAAACTTGTAAGAAGTAAACGATGAACATGCTGACTATAGATTACCCTACACCTGTCTAGTTAAAAGATTTAAGAGCAGAAATTTTAATAAGTTAAAATCATAGTTTGTAACCGAAACGATGAGGTTACGGTAAGGATAACGTTAACTTTATGTTTTTTGGTAACGGTATTTAAAGGTTAAAGCTGTTTCATTTACTTCGGTCAAATAATGAATATAAAAAATCAAGATCAAATGTCAAGCTTCCGACAAAATTAGAATATGGCGCTGTACGCATTTCCATTACCGCGAAACTTAAATAACGAGGTTATTCCCATGGAAGCTCTTTAATTTCCAGATACTTCCCATAAATACTTTCAGCGGTATTCATAAAAAAATCTTAATTCAAGTTTCAAATGCATTTTAGTTAAAAAACATTTTAAGCCTAAAAAAGGTTTATTAAAAATTCGTATTCATAATCAGTATTTTAACTAATAAACGATTTAATGATTTTTTAACTTGAAGATGGCAACACTGTATTTTTTTATTTGTCATATTAATCGTAATGATGCAAATCAATGACTACTAAACCATACGGTACTCGTTTCTATGTATTTTTTTTGTCGTTTTTCAGAAAAATATTGTTTTTATAAAACAAAAAATTTATGAAAACTTGTTTATTAACTAAAAAAAGAAAAAGAGTCAAAACAAAATGCCCAATAAAAGTGTTACATAGATAATGATTTTATTGTAGAAAAAAAAGTATTCAAATAACCGGTTTTATTTTCTTTGTTTTGATTAAACAACACACCACTATAAAACACAATGAATAATATCCAAAAATATTATTATTTTTGCTAAAATTTTTTATCCAAAATTGAAAACGGGTCACTCATCTTTTTGTAAATTTTCGTCTGACGATTGTTCGAAATTTGGGCAATAGTTTCTATTATAAACAAAATACAACTAAAAATATCACAATTTCCATATAAAAATGGTTCTTACTAATTCTTTTCATCAAATATAGAGGGTCCATTATTTATTAAACAAAAACAAATAACTTCTTTTGTTTAAATGCCAATTTTTTGCAAAAATGTTTAAAATGAAAATAAACACAAAGCAATAATGTCATCTTAAAATAGGTTTAAAATAGGGTCGAACCAATTTTAAAATTCGTTTATTTGAACAAGGTTTAAAAAAGGTATTTTAAGCTAAAATTCGTTTATGAATACAATTTTAGCAAATTTTGCTTAAAATTGGTTTGAAACACTGTTTAAAATTTTTATGAATACCGCTGTTTGTATCTATATTGGAAAATTTTCTGTGTTGCCATAATCTAAAAACACAATTACACACTGGTGCAACCAAAATTCCCACAATTTTAAATTAGTTTTTTTTTTAAATATTGGAAATTATAAGAAATCTTCTGCTTCCTTTTTTACAATAGCTACTTTTTTTAATAAAAATGTGCTGTATTAACAAAATTTAACTTTCTTTTAGAAACTTTAATTGTTTAAGTACGATTTAGATTATTTTAATGTTCAAATAAAAGTACTGACAAAAGTCAGCATGTATAAATATTACCACTTCTTAACACTAATAATTTGTTAAACATTAAGTTCTTTTTTCTATTGTACAAAAAGTACATTCTGTTAAATGACAGTTTTTAAATGTAAAATAAAACTTACTTAATCTTCTTGACAAAAATTTCCGTCATTTGAATTCTAAAATTAAATTAATAAAATATGGCATCATTGATTGTCATATTGATAAGGTTAGCTTTTCAATGACTTTAGCGCCCCTAGCACCTTTATTACTAGCAAAGACATTTATATATATAGAAGAAAAAAATTTAATTGCGTTAGCATCTGTATTTTTCAATAGGTGGCGCCTATTGAAAACTTTTGAGAAAATTTCCTCAAAAACCCAGACAAAACCCGAATATTCCACGAGGCAAGATACTCGTATACAACACTGTAACACAGGGTTACAACTTTAGCGATTTGACAGCTTTCAACAGAGAACTACGTCGAGTAAATTTATCAGTAGCGGCGAAAGTAAGAAAAATTGCGGTGACGGATAGCTCTTTGGGTCACACAAAAAAACGACTTAGCTAGCTTATAAAAATAATTATTAATTTAACAGTTTTATAAGCAATTTTTTATATGAGCAGATAAAAAGTTGGCTAGATGGTTCGCACCAAGCTTTTTTTGGTCATCAATGCAATTTATGTCAATGGCACTGCATTACCAACCTCTATTTGAAAGATTTATCTTTTTTTTATAGTTGCACTCCTCTAACACTTTATATTTCACATAAGTTGGTGAAGCCTCTCTTTTAACTAGAATTATCAATACTGAAACAACAATGATTTTTTCAGTTATTTTTGGGTCCAAAAGGTTGATGAAAAATTAAATGAATTGGAGAAAAATATGACAAATACAATCAAATTCTTTTTAGCTTTCTTTTTTTTTTTAAACACCGCAAAATGTCAACGGTTGGCTTTCTTTTTTTGAAGTCCTTTCAACCACACCATTTCTAAAAGAGTTGTCTACTTTCGTATTTTTTACTTTGCTGCCCCAATTGGTGCTCGTATCCCTTTGCTTGGCAACACTGATATCCGATAACAAACTGAACTTGAAACAAGTTGTCAAAAATTCTCCAATTTAAGAAAAGCGCTATAAAGCAAACGTCAAATTAACTCTACTTGCTTTTAAATTACACAGCATCTACGGAATATTTTTCAATCTTTTTTGTAAATTTTTTTTATTATAATTACTCCAATATAACAACTTTTATTAACACATGAAGTGAAATCAAATAATTTTGTTAAAAAATATCTAAAGTACTTTTAGTTTTTAAAGGAAATTGACAAAAAACTGGCAAAATAAAAAACAGGCGGTGCAAAAAACACAATACAACCGGGTGTTCGGCAAAATTAACCCAAAGAAAGAACAAACACAAGAAAAAGTATAAAAAAAAACCAAATGCACATGCAAAAAAAACCAATAAGACTACAATATTCATAACATCTTAAATAAAATTAATACAAAACACCGTTATTTATCTATGGCAAACTTTTATATGTATAAATAAAAATTATATAAGTATTTAATTGTTGTTGTGTTGCCACAGCCCCGGCGGCAGACCTCCCACATTGTATAAACGTGCTTTTTTGTTTTGTTGGTGGTTTTGGACTAAATATTGTGGTTTAACTCTAGCACCATCAGCACAATGGATGTTTATGATGTTAGTGATGATTTGGTTAAAAAACTTAACGACTGGAAGTTGATTGGCATTATATCGGGTAAATTCAATGAATTGAAAGAAAATCATTCGAAAGTAAATTTTGTTGAACATGCCTTGATCGATTTCAAATACATCGAGAAAATTCTATTGAATGTTAAACTGCGTGAGGAGAAGTGTAATAAACGTAGTTCTGAATATCGCATGTTGGGTAACGAACAATTTTCATTGAAAAATAAAAAATATTTTCAGGTAAGTTTCGGGAATAATATGTTTTATATTCCTCTATTATTGTTTGTTGGTATGAAAAAAATATAAGTGAGACATTTTTAAGAAGTTTAGAAAAAAAATTTGACAAATATGCGAGATGTACAAAAGAAAACATTTATTTGTTTATATGATATTAAGCTTATAAGTAAATACAGGAATAATAATATTTAAGAAATTAGCATTGGCTGCCAGGGACATCATCAGCTACTATAAGATGTTAGTTAATATTTACATAGTTTAAATTTAAATTCTTATGCTAGATATAAAGTTGTATATGGAGTTTATATTATCTCTGGAGGGTTCCTTGAGGAGATCAAGACCATTGTTTGACAGATATTTGGTGTGCAGATTTTTTAAGTTAGGACAGGTTGTTAAAAGATGTTTGACTGTGATCATATGGCAGTTATTTGTAAAGCTGGAGAAAATTTGTATTTTCTTTTTGCTGACATCAGTTGGATATATGGGAATTTTGAGATTTGGATTTATTTGGGAATAGTGAGAATGGTGATAGATATTCATTTCATTTGTTTTTTTGAAGTTTGAGTTCGTTGGTAATTGCATTACGAGGATCAATTCTTTCGGTTAACATGTTTTTTATTATTGGAACCGAGCATGCATATTTTGCCGCTGAGTTAGCATATTTGTTTCCATATATTTCGGTGTGGCCTGGTATCCAGACTATCTTTATTTTTTCGCTGTAATTGATAATAGTTTTGGTAAGAGTCGGTTTTTAGCTTCTAAAATGTTTTGTTCTAATGATGGAAGACCGAAGTCAGTTAATAAGATTTGTATTCGTGTTGTTCGAAAAGCAAATTTGCTGGCTATGATTGCCTGATGGTATGATGTTTTAATGTGCTTTAAATTGGATTGAGAGCAGTTCCCGTAAAGAAATAGCCCGTAATACATTTTACTAGAAATTAGTGTTTTGGTGGCAAGATTTTTCAGATTTAAAATCTGCTCTTTTCAACGATAATTATTTCCAACTATGACTACTAATATTCTTTGTTTATTTACATGAGGAATTTTGGTATTGTTGACTATCAGGTTCGTAGGATTGCATTTATGTTTTCTACAAATATGTAGTATAAAAGACTTTTCTAAAGGTATTTTCGCTCCTGATGTTTTCGACCATTCTTTAATGTCGATTACTACCTTTTCAAATAAAGAGTTTATTTTTGAGGTATCGTTGTCTTTGCACATAACGTAAAGATCATCGTCATAAAGACAATGATCGACGTATTTGTGTTTTTTTTTATAATATTGCTGATTCGGTTGAAAGCTATGGAAAAAGCACCACGGGCAAAGGAGATCCTTGTGATTCGTTTATCAGTGGGTAATTATTTGAAAGCTCATTGTTTATTTTTACTTTAATTGTTCTACCAGTAAAGAATGCCTTAACATAGTAGAAAAAATTTGGGTTCAATGTATCCAATATAACGTGAAGCCCTATACGATCGAAGGCTTTTTCAAAATCTATTCCAAGAATTAAGAAAAAAAGTCTGGCAACGTCATGTGCGAATAAATGTGAAAATTTTTTGCTAAGATTAATTTTATTGAAATTAATTCAAATAATATTGCAAAGTAGCAAAGACACATAATAAACTACTATTTAATATAGTTAAACTGTTGTTATAAAGAATTTGAGAATTTTAATGATATTTTGCTAATTATTTACAAAAATAACTGCAGTATCCTGTTGTGGCTCTAGTGTTTATGTTTACATCAGCTGTGTTACTTTTCATCCCTTCGAAAACAGAAACTAAGTATAAAATAAAATAAACTAAATCTGTTGATTTACATATAATATCAAATTACCTTCTCCAATATTGGTTAATTATTATTTTGGATAAACCTGCTGCCATTGTTTTAATATAC
Organism: Eustalomyia histrio; assembly: GCA_949748255.1. Lineage (NCBI taxonomy): Eukaryota > Metazoa > Arthropoda > Insecta > Diptera > Anthomyiidae > Eustalomyia > Eustalomyia histrio. Next base: position 97,989,994 of record OX456527.1, on the reverse strand, counting down.
ATATTATTGTACTGTTGTTACGGTTGTTTTTGTGTCGTGACTTATTTATAAAATGCCGGCGAAAAAGAAACAATACTCTCGTTGCATCTGCAGTAAAAATATAACCAAATCTCATAATAGTGTGGGATGTTTCCTTTGTGGCTCGTTTTTTCACATCGACTGTGTTAATGTTACGGAAGATCAACATCATTTGTTTTGTCAAAATAAAAAAGTTTTTCATTACATTTGTGAAGGCTGTGCCTCTAAAACTGCTGAAGAACCTTCTGAAATTTCAACAAATGCTGCGGGTGACTTACGACAAGGTTTGCATGATCTTACTGCGGAAATAGGAAAACAATTTGAGGAGCACAATCGAATTTTTGAAGAACAAGTTTATAATAGTATTGCAGCACTTGAAAAAAAGATGGTTGAATATTTTGATAAATTTCGTGCTGAACAATGTGTTGCTGTTGAGCAACTTCGCAAGGATTTGGTCCATAATAAGAACATTTTAAAACAAATTGATTCAACAGCCAAGAAACGGATTAGCGACTTGGAAACTTACAACAATATCCTACAAAGAAGGTTGAATAGAGCTGATATATTAGTTAAAGGATTGCCAAAGGGAATAAAGAATCTAAGAGTTCCAGTTTTTAAAATTGCGTCGCTTTGTGGGTTATCTTTGTCACATACTAGTATACAGCATTGTACTTATATTCATAATGGAAGAGCTGTACTCATCAAGCTAAACTCTGTTCAACATCGGGATCAATTGATGATGAGTTTTTCAAAAAAAAATTTTTAATTTTAAATAATATTATTGGTGGCAATGTTTCATCTAAAGTTTTTCTTACTGATCATTTAACACCTGCTGCGGCAAAACTTATATCAGCCTGTAGGGACCTGCGTACAGAGAATAAGATCCTGCAGTATAAATTTTTCAATGCTGATATACCCAAAGTAAAGGTTACATTGCCGACAAATATTCATAAATTTTTAACTATGCAAGAATGTTTTGATATGCTTGATGATGCTATTTTGAATGATGTGGAACAAGATGAAACTGGAGTGGATAATAGGCAGCTGAATGGTAGCAGAAACCGTGGTCGTGAAAGTTTTTTGCCTTGTAGGCGTTCATATTCCTTTTCAAATGAAATTGGGGATGGCGTACTAGTTTAATTTCTACCTTCAGAAATTAATATAAATTTGTTTATTTTAATTTTTTTAGTTTTTCTTATGGTTTTATATCAATTTATAACTTTTAGATTTTCTAGCAGTATTGTTATTGTTAAACGCTACTTGTTTTAGCTTGTCACAATGTTTATTGTTTCAAATGCTAAGTTAGCATTTTTACCTAAACTTGATAGTTCGCCGTATTTAAATTTAAATTAAAAATATAAATGTTTTATACACATAAATGATAATATTTTGAATTCAAGTATGTAATGACATTGAATTTAATGGATACGGCTATGATACCAAATTAAGTTCGTTTCTTTTTAATTTTGGTGTATTTCTACTTATTTTTAATTTAATTAAAAATCAGTGCTGAAAATTCTAAAGATTATAATTTGATTGTTGGCATATGTATATATATATACTTTTTTATATTATTTTTAAAATTTGTATAGCTTTTTGCGATTTTTTTACCATTTTTCCTTGAGTCGTGATATATATTATTTATTTATTTTTTTTTTTTTTTTTCATATTAAAATTTTCAAATTCAAAATTTTTATAATTTCAATTAATTTTTCTTAGCTAATCATGTATTGCTTTCTTAAATTATTTTTGAGTTTAACTCTCTAATTTATACATATATCTATATTTTTTGTTATTTTTAGTTCCTTTTTTTTCTAATGAATCTTTTTAATAATTTGGGTCCAATATGTAGTGATAACAGTTATTTGCGTGGAAGTCTTGCAAATTATTGTAATAATCTTAAAGTAGGTCATTTCAATTGTCAGAGTTTTAGGGTAGTAGATTCTTCATCGAAAATAAACGAGATTAGGAATATTTTGGAGGGTGAACTTTTGAACGTTATAGGTATTAGCGAAACTTGGCTCAAGCCAAGAATTCTTTCGAGTGCTATTAATGTACCAGGTTACGTGCTTTTAAGAAATGATCGTCCTGGGGGACGACGGGGTGGTGGAGTTGCTTTTCTTCTATCTAAGAGAATTAAATATAGGGAAATTTTGGTTTCGATTGATTCTACATTGTGTGAATTTTTATTTTTGGAAATTGAGCTAGGTGTTTCTAAATTGCTTATTGGGGTGGTTTACCTTCCTAGTGGAGATATTGCTGCATTTGAAGGGGCATTAAGTGATTTGGTCGTCAAATATGAAAACGTAATTATTATGGGTGACTTTAATCATAACCTGTTTTGCTCCTCAAAGTCTGCCTCGATGTTAAGCCTATGTAATAGACTAAATTTTGTTTATCATCATAACTCTCTGCCAACTCATTACGATGTGCAAAATAACACAACTTCTCTAATCGATTATTTTATCATTAGTGCAAATTTAGCTGTTCGTTTTTCTGGTCAGATGCAATGCCCGGGTATTTCTAGGCATGCTTTTATTTTTGCTGTTTTCGAGCTGCCACTTTTAGAATTTGAAAAGTATGTTGAATATCGTAATTATGATGCCATTGACATGGCTAGGCTGGAACAAGTTGCATCTGCTTGTAGTTTTGATTCTTTATTTTGTACTAATGATGTTGATGCTCAGCTTGCTAATTTTATGTATAATGTACATTTATTACATGAAGTAGTACCGATAACTAAACGTAAGTTAAAAGATTTTAATGATAATTCCTGGTTTAAGTCAAGGGAGATTACTTATATTATCTCTCTACGTGATCTGGCATATAGGGCGTATATTCAGGAGAGTTCTTCGGATAATTGGAGAATATATTGCAGAATTAGGAATAGGACTAAAACTGTAATTAGGAATGCGAAAAGAAAGGCACATGAACGCCTCTTCGGAGGGCTTAATACTAAGCAGATGTGGAATGTTTTGCGGACGTGTGGTGGTATTGATTCGAGCGATAAAGTTGGGGATGTTGACCCTGACATTGTTAATAATTTTTTTATTTCTAATCAATCATGTGAACCATCCACATCTGTTTTTGATGAGCTTATTTTTCCCTTGGAAGATTCATTTCAGTTTCAACCTGTTATAGCGGATGATGTATATTGCGCGCTTAATAGGATACATTCGAATGCTGCTGGTTATGATTGTATACCACCCAAATTTTTTAGGGTTATTTATCCTTATATTTGTGTTTCTTTTACTCATATTGTTAATACAATTTTTATGACTTCCAAATTTCCTGGTGATTGGAAGATATCACGTGTTGTGCCGATTAAAAAGGATGGTAATTCAAATCTTTTACAAAATTTTCGTCCAATTTCTGTGATACCCGTTCTTTCAAAAGTTGTTGAGCACATTATAAAAGATCAGATGATGTTTTATATTAATGCTAAAAGATTGCTTCATCCTAACCAATCTGGTTTTAGACGGAATTATAGTACTACAACTCTTCTTCTTGGGTTAACTGATTCAATAAGACGTAAGCTTAATGAGAAAAAATGTAGTGTATTGCTTTCCTTAGATTTATCAAAGGCCTTTGATAAAGTTTTACATTCAAGGCTGATAACTAAATTATGTAATTTTTTTAATTTTTCTAAATCTGCATGTAAACTTATATGTTCATATCTTGGTAAAAGGTCACATTGGAGGTTACCAGTGGTGTTCCACAGGGTTCTGTAATTGGCCCCATTTTATTTATGATGTATTTAAATGATTTTATTAATGTCATTGATAATAACTCTTTTGAAACATTTATATATGCGGATGATGTACAGATTTTATTTTCTGGGGAAAGGCAATTTTTTGATGTTTTGGAAGCGAACATTGAGTTTTTCCTTAATAGGATTTCTCTATGGATGGATACTAATGGGTTGGAAATTAATCCTGGCAAAACAAAGGCAATGTGTTTTGGTTTTGACTCCAGTAATTTGAATGTATCATTAGGAGGTGTTAGGATAAATTTCGTCACTGAAATTAAGTGTTTGGGTGTTTTTGTGGATGATCAATTACGTTTTTCAAAGCACATTGATTACGTTTGTGCTCGTGTGAATGCTACCTTAAGGCGATTGTGGTCTCTAGATTTATGTTTGCCTCTACATGTGAGGAAACGTGTTGCTAGTGGTCTTCTTATGTCACAATTATTATACGCCTTAGAGGTGTTCACGGGTACTAATAGTGTTTTACTTAGACGCCTTCATCTTACATTTAATCGTATCATAAGATATGTTTATAGATTAAGAATGAGGGAACACGTCACTCCTTTTGTATTAGATTTTGTTGGTATTTCTTTTGAAAATTTTATAAAATTGAGAATTTTGTTGCTATTTCACAAGGTGATTAAGACGAATTGTCCTAGTTATATTGTTGAGAACTTTAATTTCACAAAATCGAGTAGAAACCCTCAAATAGTTTTTCATCGTATAACTTCATCCATTTATGAAAGATCCTTTAATGTGAGGATAACTAGAAATTGGAATTCGCTTCCTAGATACCTTAAAAATTTCGTTTTTTCAAAGGCTACGTTTAAATGCAAATTAGTGCAGTATTTCGGTATGTAACACCCTCTCTAATTTATGATAACTCTAATTTTATCTTTTCTTAATTGCTACATTATGGACCTTAAATTTTAAATTTTATTTTAAATTTTATATTTTAGTTATTATTTTAGTTTAGGCATTTTATATAGATTTATTTTTTTTATATAGTAAATTGTTTTTTTAGTAGTATACGAACCATATTTGGCCCAGAGGGCTTGGTTCTTGAATATTTGAATAAAATAAAAAAAAAAAAAAAATAAAAAAATAAAAAAAATGGTTTCTGGATGAGAGTGTTTTAGATACATAAAAGTCAATATGAAGTAAGGCTTCTACACAGCTACGATTGGATTTGAATGTTAATTGATTTACAGCGACTAGTTTTTTTGTTTCTATGTACCATACAATGCGGTTTCTTTCTTCGATTGATGTTTCGAGATTTTCCGTAGGAATTTCGGATGCTTCTGATGCAGTTGTTTTTCAGTCGCTTCTTTGTATGTACTTTATATTTATATTTTAATATTTCTTGCCGTTTTATGATAACGGGACATTTTTTCTTATGTTTGATCTATGTGCATGATTACAATTTGTACATTGCACCTTTGCACATGGAACAGAGTCGTGTATTGTTGATGAACAAACTTCGCATGAGGTACTGTTTTTACAATATTTTTTTGTGTGTCCCAACTTTAAACAATTTTTGCACTGAATTGGAATAGGGATATGTGGTTGGACTTTACACATGAGAAACCCTATTTTTATCCCTTTAGGCAAGGTGTATTGATTAAAGTGCAAGATATGTAATGGAATGTTAGTAACCAATGTTATTATTGAATTTGGTAGTTTGTTTTCAATCAACTACTCCTTGATCTTGGAGTCCGTTGGTGATATCCTCTTCAATCAATTCCTTTAAAGATTGTGCAAAAACGAATCCTATAATGGTGTTTAGTGTAGGATGGAAACAACATTCATTTGCGTATACTCCTGGTAGTGTAGTTACTTGCAAGAACATGTTAGCTTATGTTTCGTTCTTCGTACGAATTAGTAAATTTCCGCCTTTAGTCATATGAAATACCTTCTAAGGCTTTAGACACTAAAAAAATATAATATGGTTGGATTTGTCTTACACTTTACTTTTAATAATGATATTTTTTTGGCGCTGTTTTTTGGTTTTGTCGGTTTGTCTTTCTCCATACTTTGGAAAATCATAGTTGTATGATCCTTTTTTTGTTTTAGGTTCTGGAGATTTATTGGTATCCAGAATTGAAAAATAATTTTCTCCTGAGAAGGACGCCATGATTAATGAACGATCAGAATTTAATTATTGTTAAAAATTTAATAAGAAAAAAAATAGTTTGTTTTTTTATTAAAATAACATTAGAGCTATAAACGACGCGAGGTTTAGTATACACATCTGTATAAAAGAAGAACTTTGTATTCACGGAGAAAAATATAAAATAGTCATATATCGATCAAATCAATAAACATCTTAAATGTCGATAACTAGTAGGAGTGTTCTGGTAAACAAATCCACATATAACTGGAATAAAAATTGAAGCCGGGAATGCCAAGTATAATTTGTATCATTTCATGGTTTTAAATTGTAGCGAATGGTAAGAAAGGTATGGAAAATCTAAGTAAAATTATCTAAAGTGCTTTGAAGCAAAAATCGGGAAGGTAGTTAATATGGGGACTGCGTACAAATATGGTTAGATTTTCCTTAAATATAGAGGCATAGTTTATGGGCTCTATTAACATTCACACCTGTGGTTTAAATACCATTAAAGATCAACTCTGATAGGACCTTTCCATAGAAGAGAGGCCTGAATATAGACCGATTATAAACAAATTCAATAGAGTTTATCCTTCGGCCAAAAGAAACATATGTATGTATCAAATTTCATTCGAAAAAGTTTATATTTCGGTGCGACAATTCTCGTTTACTTTCAAATTCAAAATAATATCATTTGGGCTATGTTCACACCTACTTCTTATAAACACAAATTTAGGTGGTGTTTCCAGATGATATTTTGCTTCACACGAACGAAAATACAATAACAAAATATATGCAAAACAAAATACATGTAGCCACTAATTCGTCTAGCGACGTACGTCTTGTGGAAACCACATACTATTAAGTTATTTATTATTTTAAAAAAGTAACAAATTGTTTTGTTTAAACGTGTTTAGATTTTGGTATGAATGCAACTTTATTGATTGGGTCCTCCTATAGTTTGATTTCAAGGTTTACATGGACATAGGGGCAGACAGGCGGACTGACGTCATTAATTGAAACCAGAAAGGAATTCTCATCATAAGCACAAACTTTTTTTACCGCAACCACGTATTAGTTATTTAAGAAAAGAAACCACAAAATATGGTTCGATGTTTTTAAAATAAATGCAATTAAAGAATAAGTTCGTAAACCCTAAAAGCAAGTGTCCAACCAAAACGAGTGTAAAAACTAATAAAAATGAAGAACTCAATTACGAGTCTTTTTATTCAACAATTTGTAAGCCTAGTTTTGGCTTAAAGCACTTGTTTAAGAACTGGTTGTGAGCGCAGCCTAACACTATGCTACTGTTTAAAAACTTTAAATTTTAATAAATATAAAAATAAGAAGTCTTACCTTAAAATACATATTCCCAATTTCCGCCATCTTGTTAACACAATACCACCACACTTTAATATAATCACAACTCTTTTTTTTTTATATTGAAATAAAGGCCATTATTTTTAACTTTTTTATTTTTTATACATTTCTCTGATACATTTTAATTTTTTTTTTTTTTTACTTTTCTAAATTTATTATATTTTTTTCTTACTTTTCTTAATTTATTATATTTTTTTCTTTTTTTGCTTTTTTAAATTTTGCTACAAAACAACATACACACATACTACTTTATTTATTGAAAAAAAGCACACAAATAACAACAAAAACCGCCGAAAAAATAACAAAAAATTGGAGAATCCACCATCTTTGCAATTTTTTTACATTCTTTTTTAACACTTTTATTTGATAGATTTTAGTAAATTAACAACATAATATAATGACATGATCATCACTAAACACTTTACTAATGATTTATTTTAAATCTTTTTATTAATTCACTAAATATTTGCAAAGTAAAACGACGAGAATAAAAACGATCTGCTAATGACCGGTTATAGCAACTAATAAGAAAAAATCTTTTTAGGGAGTAGAAGAAATTTAGTACACATAGTTGTATTTTTAGGTAGTTTGACTTTCATGTATATATTCAAAAATCATAGCTATTAACGTACAATTAATTTGAACAATAACACTATCAACGTTGGTTTCTGTCACTCCCATACATATTTGAAATTGAAATAAACGTTGGTTTATGTCAAATTAATATTGAAATGACATAAAGCCAACTTTGATAGCTTGCCGCATAAACACAGCTATTATATGCAAAGACTGCACACAAAAGTACTAGACACACGTTTATAAAAAATTGTGTTAAATATTACTAAATACAGTAGTAGCATTTTAATTAATAACTATTTTTAGAAAAGTTTGTCAATGTCTTTGGTAAAATAATTTGAAGAAATATATAATGACATGTATCTATGAAAACTTGGTAAATTTTGCACTTTTGTTTTATGACATTAAAACACACACTTAAATCAAATGTTCAACTTATTATATACGTGGGCCGTTCGAGATGTTCTTAGCGTGACACAGAGATGGTGGTATAAACAGCAAAATGTTTATTGTATTGGAAACATCCATCTGTCCTTTGAGCACATTTTAAATTTTATTTCGATCTGTCACCTCACTTGTATAGTAAATAAGAATTTGATCAGCTGTAGATCAGTTGGGGCTTTACTCACTTTAAAAATGTAAGCCTGATAATTTATTTTGAAACTTTACCAAAGATCAATTTTTTGATTAATCATTTTAAATTTATGTTAAATTTTAAAATTAGAATTAACGGTATAATTCCGCCAGATGTCTAACACTTTAACTCTTAACATTTTTTTCTCTAATTTATTTTAGGCTTTGGAGCTGTACAATAAAAGTATTTGTTTTTCTGAACCCGGTTCTGAAAACCTCTCTATTGGATATGCAAATCGTTCTGCAGTCCTTTTCGAATGGAAACGTTTTCGCGAATGTTTACTCAATATTGAATTGGCACGTAAAGCCAATTATCCTAGCAGATTAATGCACAAATTGGATAAACGTGAAAAGGATTGTCATACACTGTTGGCCAGTCAACCGCCCGAGATACAACCCTATGAATTTCAAATGGAATTTGAAACGCATCCACAAGTGCCCAATATAGCCGAATGTTTGGAATTGCGTGAGACTGCGGAAGAGGGACGTTTTATATGTTCTAAACGTGATTTGGTTGTGGGTGATTTAATTGCCACTGAAGATCCCTTTTGTTCAACTCTACTGCCACCAATGCGTTTTATACGTTGTGCCACCTGTAAAGAGGAAAAATATCTAACTTTAATACCCTGCGAAAGTTGTTGCTCTGTTATGTTTTGCTCGGAGGAGTGTCGCGAAAAGGCTGTCAACACTTTCCATAAATATGAATGTCCTGTCATTGATTTACTGCACTCTATGTTTAATAAGATTCATGGTATTGCATTGCGTGTATGCTTATCAGCCTTGGAGCTATTTCCCACCATCGAAGAACTAATGATTTTTTGTGATGAACCCGATAATCAAAATCGTTCAGCATTTGATTTGGACTATACCAACTTTACAGCACGTGAACATTATAGGGCTATACATGGTTTAGTTACCAATCAACATTTGCGTTCTGTATCCGATCTATTTCAACGTTCTGTTGTTTGTGCTGTCCTTAAGCATTTTATGATCCATTATACACCTTTGAAAGACTTTTTAGGTGGTGAAGAGGGACAAAATTTCTTCACCGAATTATTGTTTAGACATTTACAAACATCACCCTCCAATATGCATGGTATTGATTTGGTAGAACAAGTCAATGAGACTAAAGATGATACCACGCATTCTTCGGGAGCATTTGCTTTTTTATCACTATTAAATCATTCATGTGCCCCCAATACCCTGCGTATTTATAAGGGTTGTAAAGCTTATCTATTTGTGTTTCGTCCAATACCTGCCGGTGGAGTGCTCTACGATAATTATGGGTAAATTTTTATTAATAATGAGCTAAAGAGAAAAATGTTGTTAATATTGTTTTTGTTTTTCTTTTTAGAGCACACTTTGCAATATATCCTAAAGCAAAACGCATTGAAACTTTATCAATACAATATCGTTTCACCTGCAAATGTGAAGCCTGTCAAAGTGACTATCCAACATTTGGTAAAGTCCAACCTAAACTATTTGTTCCCTATGTCAATGATGAATTAGATATGAAGAGTCTGATAGCGTATGATTTTGATTTTGCTTTAAAAAACTATCGAAAATATTGTGAATTTCTTACCAAATATGGCGAAGCATATCCCTGCGATCAAATTAGTTCCGCTGAAGAAAGTCTTAAAATGGCATTACACATTTTAGTTGATGCAGTGCCGCTTAAAGCAAAAATGAATCAAAGTCCACAATTTTTTGATAGAACAAAAACTGACGATATAAAACAGGAGAATGAAAATGAAGATAATATAAAAACGGAAATGCAACAACAGCAGGAAGTTAAAACTGAAGTTAAAACAAATTGAAAATATTGTATTGCCATATTTAGAAAACGACTAAAAACAAAACGAAAATGGTTTGATTTAAAAAAAAGAGTAACTGAATTATTTTTTTAATAGAGATTAGATTTTTTGAAAATCTAATTTTAATTTAAATGTTTATTTTGTGAATAAGACAAAGGAAAGAAAATATATCAACCAGTTCTTTTTAAGAAAAAAACAAAATATATCAACTCACTCTTTACAAGCTACGCTAAATACTTAAAATTAATTTTGGACGAATATTTAAAATTTTTAAATAAAAAGATTGTGTGTATTAAATTTTTGCTTGAACATTTTAATTGTTCCTTTTCATTATTTTTGATCCTGCCAAATATATTGTTAACATTTCTAAACTAAACACAAATTTTACTTTTTAAATTTATTTTTCATTTATTTTTTCTAGTTTTGCTGATTTTTTATGACTTTTCAAGCAAACAGCTTTAAAAAAAAAACTTGATATTTCTTGTTACAAACAATAATTTTAATTCATACAATATTTTTTAATATAATTATGTAATTTTTAAATAATTTTATTATTGCATTATTTTTTCTGTAATACCTAAAATTTTGTTAGTTGTAAAATAACACAAAAAGAATATTGTTTAAACAAATCTGAGAACAAACAAATAAAACAATGTACGTAGATATTTTAATTTTTAATTTTTTTTTTAATAACTTTGCCTTTGCATAGAATATTTCCATAGAAAAGCACTCTAATCTAATCAGATGTTTTTTCTATAGGGAACGTTAACAGATTTTAAAACATTTTTCGTATAGACAAAATTTTTAGATTTTGAAACATTTTTCCCATAGAAAAATTCTCAGATTTAAAGATATTTTCCTTAGAGAAAAATTCTCAGAGAGAAATTTTATATAATCAAAATTTTTATATCTTTGAAACATTTCTATAAAAAAATAATATAGAATAGATTCTAAGGCATATTTCCTAATAACTAATCTTATTTTCTTATAGAAAAACATTCACAAGTAAGGTCTGCGTGATGGTTTACTTCGATTTAAATGAAAAAAGAGGCAAACAAAAAAAATCATATTTAACTTTGCTCAATCTCACATTCAAGAGGTAAAAAGTGTGATCGAAAATTTAGTTTCTTGCACTTTTTATAATTTTTGATCCAAACGAAAGATTATTGTATCATTTCAGAAAGTTTTCATATTACAAAAAAAAATTTATAAAAAATAAATTTTGTTTTAAATTTTTAGATATAGATTCTGTTTCATATTTTTACTATAGAAAAATTTAAGATTCTAAGAGCTAGTTTTTTTGGATGTGAGTTTAACTCGATTTAATGGCTTATTAGTAAAACTGAAAATAAATTTAAACTGGCTCTGATCCCACTTGTTGTTTTTCAGTAGTAGTTTAAGAGACATCCAAAAAATTAGCTCCTAGACATCTAATATATTCTTATGTAAAAAAAAAACTCAAATACTTAAATTTAAAGTTTAATAAACATTCTTCCAGTATAACACTGTTTTGACCATTTGAAAATTCTTCCTAAAGAAATCTTTTTAGAATCTCTGAAAAATTTCTGTAAAGTATTCTTTGATTCTAAAGCATAGTTTTAATTTTTAAAACTTAATTCATTTTACTATATAAATTTAACAAATCCTTATTAATAAAACTACCACCAACACCTTGATTAGACGGGGTTACATTACGACTAGATAGCTGAGCAGTAGAAGCAGAAGATGAAGTTTCTGTTTGTCTATTATAAACCGCATCTAAACGAATAAATTCAGATGACGAACCCGTCGTTGAAGCTGCATTACGAAAACCATTAACATCTAAATCTTCAAATAATATATTACATTGCTGAAGATTTTGTTCAAATTGTTTTTGAAAATCTGCTACATTTATAGGTTTAAATTCCTCCACAGCCGCCGCCGATGATAATGATGTTGATGTAGAAGATTGTGAAAAATTTAACATTTCCGCCAATTGATTAACACATTTTGACGATGTCACTAAAGAATGCTTTTCTAATTCTTGTTTGTTTAGTTCTACAATTTCACCACTTTTCACATAAATATTATCACCTATACAATCTTTGAAATCTGTAAAGTATGACTGATCCACCTGTTCAAAGAATGTACCATCTAAGGCCTGAAAACCCAAACGTATTAATAGCGATATTTTGGTATTAAAACATTCCAACCAGGCTTTATTAGTCCGATACACCGATAGCTGTTCGTCATCGTTGCAAGAATTCCAAAAATCTAATAAAGTATTTTTGGTAAAATCAATTAACATGGCACGTTTTTCATCTGGATATAAATTACTAATCGCCTGCAGATGTCTAAAGGTAATATCCATTAAATGATATTGTTGTTTAGTATGATATAGTTGCCATTTATAAATCATAGTCATTAAATTCCATAATTTATCCATAGATACATCATCCAGTCGCATTAAGGAGCAGGTGGCTATATCTTTTAACATGAATTTACAATGTTCTTCGGTCAATAATTGAGCATTTGTTTGTGTAGAGCCGACTATGAGGGAATCAATAAATTTCGGTTCTAATAATACAGCAGTTACATCATGGATAACTAAAACAAAAAACAAGTATATCATCACATAATAAATTTGTAAGTAAGTAGAAATAAAAAGAAAAAAATATTAAAGCAGAACTCTTAAAATTCGATAAAAAAAAAATAATATACCATAAATGAATATTAAGATATAACAATTTTTTAGCCCATTGCTTGATTAAGTATTTATTGAAACACCTTTAAAGAAAATTATTAATTTTTTTTATTTCCACAATTTAAAAAGTTTGTGATTTCCCAGCAAACTGTTTATAAATTCAACCCCCCAAAAAAAAAAAAACATTTAAACACTATTATTTATCCTAATTTTCAATGTCAAACAAACCCCCCTCAAAATAATTTCAACTACCCAAACATTAAATTATAGTATCAACCCCTTCTGTAGACACTGGCGCAAGGTGGCGCCTTAGCTCGCATTTTATTTACCTTGTATCGACTTGTCAACGGCAATTTGTTGCGCTTTCAAACGTTGGTCAATTACAAATAACATTTCGCAACCTAAATTTACCATAATGAAAACATTTGCTCGAGGATTAAACTTTTGACTAAACGAAGTCATTATGGTAAAGTTTTTCCGTATAGAGTGCGTTAAAATAAAAACACGTCCGTTTTAAATGAAATTCCAAAGGAAACTGTTATGTCTAGAACAACTAGTATGCTAACTAGCCCCTGTAATAATGCATTAAACACATAGACGACTGTGGCTACATGACTACACCCAATATACCATATAGCAATCAAACTGCAATACAACTTGAGAATAAGCTTATATGTATTAATAGTGTGTTTAAAGCTTTTTTTAATTTCGCTTATTATAATATTCATAAAATGTGAATTTACAAGCAGTATTTAACAATGCTAGAGAAAAGATTAGTATACATAACTTTTTCTCAAGTATGCTTATGAACAACATACAACAACAACGCAATATGACGATTGAAATAGAAATATTTTTCAATACATTCTAGTCTTGTTGTCTTTGTTCTACGCTTATAATGCATACAACAAGTGCCATTACTTTTTCTTTAAATTTGTCAAACGTGTTTTGCGTGTACATTTAGTTGTAAATTTTATATAGTGAACGTGCAATTGCATATTAAATTTAATAATTTTTATTTATGGTTAAAATTAATTATTATTATTTATATTTAAAATAAATTATTATTTTTTATATTTAAAATGAGTTATTATTATTTATTTTTAAAATTAAAATAAAAAATAAATTAAATTAAAGAAAATAATTATGATTTCTCTTTTTCAACTATTAATAATATATTATTTTTGTAAGCTTATTATTATTGAAAACGAGAGCAACTAAAGAAACCCAACATACCAAATGACTTGAGAAAAATATTATTATAAGCTTACAAACACAAGCCTTAAACTTGTGAAAGACTTGAGAATATATTGAAAAAGGCTATCGTAACAATTGTAGAAAAATCAAAACGGAACACCCTCGTGAAAATATTATGTGTTTATGATTACTATAAGCTTATTCTTGCAATTGTAGAATAAGCTTACAAAAATTATATTGTATTAACTTTCGTATAGAAAAGCTTATTTGACTCAATATATTTATAAGCTTTTTTACATAATTGTAGAATAAGCTTTACATATAATATATTATTAAGTGTTGAAAAAAGAAAAATCACAATTATTTTCTTTAATAATAATTCATTTCAAATATAAAAAATTATAATTCATTTTAAATATAAAAAATAATAATTTATTTTATATATAAAATATAATAATTAATTTTAAGCATAAATAAAAATTATTATAAAAATAATGAAATTTAATATGCAATTGCACGTTCACTTTATAAAATTATCCTAAGTTGGCTACAGCGGCAAAAGTGGTCGTGTAGCTGTGTTGGTGTCAAAATAATCGTTTTCATATAAACGTGTGTATTTTATTTTTGACAGGCTGTAGTTGTGTAGCTGCAGTCGTCTATGTGTTTAATGCATAAGGATATAGAAATAATAACTTTTTTGAGTTTTTAGTTTATTTTATTATGCATGCGATTACCAAAAAAAATTTAGGCTTTATTTTAGTATGTATGTTACATTTATTGTAGACCGTCTAGAGTGATGAAAGAAAATATGCAAGTTATGACAAAATAGCAATTTGTTATACCAATCTTTTCAGAGGCTAATATACTTTATGCTTGAGCTAATAAATGGAACATGTCATATTTTATACTTATTAGACAATATGAAATTTGTCATGATATTGTTTTTATATAAGGAAATCTACGAGGGCGGCTCAGTATATCCGTGACTTTTTGAATTTCCCGCCTCTTAACTGAAAGAGCAACAGACAAATTTGAACAGGCACCCTACCGCGTGCTTTTAAGAGAAAATGAAAAAAAAAAGTGAAGGAGACTATGTTGAAAAATTTAATTGATTTTTTATTCAAAAAGTCACGGCCTTAGTAGTTTTCTTTAGATTAATTTTTGTTTTGAAAATTTCTTTCTTAACTTTATTAAAAGTAGACTTAAAACTACCTTCACTTAATCCACAATTTTTTTCAAACACCCGAAAGATTTGTGGCTTCCCACGTCGAAGCTGAACCACTCAAACATTAAGGCTAAGTTTTTGGGATGTGAGTTAAACTTGGTTAAGTTAAACCGAAAACGAATTTAGTCCGCCATTTCCAAGTTTATGAACATAAATTTGTCGCAACAAATTTTCTTTGCATAGAAGTTTGATCTTCATTGAAATAAAACAAACCAAATTTCAAAAGCATATAAACTTAGTTTAAAAATAATCTACATCCCAACAACTAGGCCTAAGTTACATATATTTAAAATCGGCCATTCCTTATACTAGGAAAGTTTTGTTTACTTCTTTTACGCAATTAATGCTTGTTTACTTATCTCAAAATAACCAGAGCTTAGTACTTAACAATAGTTATGAATGTCAAATTTGTATGCAATTAACAATAGTTAGTGCTAAGCTCTGGTTAAATGGTGAGTGTTTCTGGAAAAGTAGGTCAAGTTTCGGTCCTATGTAAAATGTGTAACATACTTTGATATTAAATTCATTGAAATCGAAAATAAAGTAATTCAACATTTTTAATCTTTTTTAAGCAATTTTCGGGAAGAGAGTATTATTCTCTTTTTAATGAAAACACCGCTGCCCAGAAGTCGTAGGTGCCTGAAACTCTACACGAGGTATACAATCGAAAAAGAAAGCCCCTTTTTATTAAAAAATGGCAAACGAATAAGAATCATGTTATGCACCCATAATGTAAGGAGCATTTAAGGGCAGATATTTCAAATCAGCTCAAATAAATAAAAGCAGACTTAGCGATGAAAATATGTACATGTCAAGGCTTCATCATAATTCTAAAAAAGGCCAGGTTGTTCATCATCAAACGTATCATAACAAAATTCTTTAACATCAACCTATGTAATTCCGGCTCAAGTACCAATGGGAAAAAAAGAAGAGGCTATCAAAGAAATTTTTTCGAAATTTTATGTGAGAATGGGAAAGTCGAATGTATTTGGAGCCACTTCCGAAAACAAAAACTCCCCAGCATTTAACCAGAGCTAGGAAAATGTGGCAATACGTCTCAGAGAGGTCTGATAAATCATGAATGTTTGTATATCAGAATGAAAAATTCCGTTACCCCAACCGAACCATTCGATTGGTAGGTAATAAATTCGGTTGTCAGCACGAATCTGTTTCACATCTGAAAGGCCCTAATCAAATTGCAAAAGAGCTATTTAAATGTGTTTTTTTTTATATTCTTTCGATTAAATGCTTCATAATAATTATGTATGTGTCTTAAACCAACAGCCAGTTTGATATGACGTATAAAGTAAAGTAAGTAACTTGGCTACTAATTGCTTTTATGACTAAAACATTTGACATGCAATCCTTAAATTCACACATTCATTTAAAAATATAAGTATTTACACTCATAGAAAATGTTTTGTTATATTTAATAAAATTCTTTATATAATATATATTATTTTTCAGCGAATTAAATGTTTGTTGAAGTTAGGGTCAGTGGAAATATGATTTTTTTTCTCTATCCAAGATTTGGAAAAATTCAATATTTACTAAAGTAAAAAATAAATAAAAGTAACCAAATTTCTTCCAATATACAGGTTGGTTGAAAAGTTCCTGCGCTCACCAAGAGATGGCACTGCTAGCTCCTCACCTTCAAAACGCACCGTTGAATTTTGGGCTGGTGAATTTAAAAGTGGTCGTACCAGCCTTACCGATCCACGCGAAGGACGATCCGCGCGAGGGACGACCAAAAACTGCAACCACAGCAGAAATCATTGAGCAGGTGCATAATATGGTTAGTGAAGATCCAAGTTTGACTAAGCGTGAAATTGCTAATGCCATAGGCATCTCAGACGAACGAGGACTCCATATTTTACATGAAGAATTACGTATGAAAAAACTGTTTGGAAAGTTAGTGCCGCACACATTAACAATTCAACAAAAACTGGATCGAAAACAAATTTCTCAGCTAAATTTGGAGCGTTTTAAGCCGAATAAAACCGACTTCTTGCGTCGTTTTATAACTATGGATGAGACTTGGATCTACCGCCATGATCCCTAATTGAAACAAGAACGTTTACAGTGGACTGAAGCTGATTGTTCAGCTCCAAAGCAGGTGAAGTCACAACGATCAGCAAAGAAGGTTATGGCATCAGTTTTTGCTCACAAAGGTGTTTTGACGATGGCTAAATTCAAAGAATTAAAGTATGAATTGCTTGAACATCCACCGTATTCACCAGATTTGGCTCAGAGTGACTACTATCTCTTCAGAAATCTCAAACAATTCCTTCGTGGAAAGCATTTTTCGTCGAATGAAGAGGCCATAGCAGCCGTAGACGGTTGCCATTATAAGGATGGGATAAAATTATTGGAAGATCATTGGAACAAGTGTATTGAGCTTCTAGGAGATTATATTGAATAAAAAATATATTTCGTAGCAAAAACAGTATTCTTTCATTTCGAGCGCAGGAACTTTTCAACCAACCTGTATGGAGGAAAATTTCATAAAAATATGATAGATATTGAGCACAAAACATATCTTGATTTATAAATGGCGCTTAAAACATACTATAAAGCGCCCCGGTAGGCTAGTTGGTAGCGTGCTAGCTTATCAGTGCGGGGGTCGTGGGTTCAATTCCCACCAGAGGCTCTGGTCTGTTTTCGCTACAACGAGCCGAAGGCGATTGTTGCTAGTGCTCGGTTAGGGTATTAACATATAATTTGTAATTATATGATTAATAAATAAAAATAAATAAAACATACTATTTCCGATGTCTTTTATTTTGCACACATTTACCAAAAAAAAAGTCTGTAATGGCAACTAAAAATTTTGCAGTTATTACGGAAAATTCTGCGGTATTTTTTGCTAATCTTAGCAACACGTGTCTGCTGACATGTAGTGGAAAAATAAAAAGCCGCTACTGAATTTTAGTAAACATTTTGTAAAGTGGAATTTAAAATCGGTTTGCTAAAATCAGCAAAAAAAAATGTACTAAATATTATTAATATTAGTACAATCAAATTAGTATATAAAATTAGTAAGCGCTACTAAATTTTAGTAAATTGCTGTAAACTCAATGAATTGTAAAATATAGCAAATTTTAATTAATAACAAAATTATTAAAATATTTTAGACAAAATTAAAAACGAAACGAATTTATCATTTTGTTTTAATTTGCAAATTTTTCTAACATTTTAAGGCAATTAAAGTTTGTATGTATAAGTTTTAATTATTAGAAATAAAATTTTTTGGAATATTAAATTTTTTTAACATTAATAAATATTTTTGCTAAACTTTAGCAAATCCGTTTTCACAAATTTGTAAAATAATTTCTGAAGTTAGCAAACAAAAATTTGTAAATATTCTGTAAAAGTTCTGTAATATGTAAAATGTAAATAGCAAAAAAATGTACTAAATAATATTTTTTTTACTAAAAATCAGTACGAAAATAGTTAAGTAGGATTGAAAACCGTTTACAAAATTTTTTTACTACCTTTTTTTTCTGAGTGCACTATACGATATATACAACCTTTAAATTTGTTAAATGTAAGAAACAAAACATATTTTTTTCCAGTAAAATAACCCTCCAATAATGAAACATTTTATAACAAACAAATTCAGTGCAATCTTAGATGACCACTATTGTAATTACACCCTACGTGTATACCACTAATACGTGGACAGGATGTAATTAGTTTGATGTTATGTTTGTAACAACAATATCAAACTTAGATCTCGGAATCACTTTCTGTGATATCGATTTAACGATATCAGTTTGTCCTGGACATGTATCTTTCAAGCTACAGCTCTCGAAACATACAGATTTATAGATGTAATATGGTACATAATTCTATATTGACCTAAGACGGACTCTATTGAGTTTAGTTAGAATCGGTCCATATTTAAAATTATTTCTCATAGAAAGGTCTGTGTAAATTGGGTTTCACTTGTTTTTAAACACACAAAACTGTAGATATCTGATTGAAGTTCGGGTTGTAAATGTTACCACCCCTCTGTTTAACGAATAGAATCAATCATTATACAATTTTCTCACGCTATTTAGCTGCAAAACAAATTAAGGTGCACTCAAAAAAGTTTGTCAGTAGAATATACGGAAAATGACAGTTAAAACAAATGTAGTTCAAAAGTCGACAAAGGATTTTAGCTTTAAAATAATTAAGAATCTAGTTATTTTTTACTGTTAAAAAACAAGGTCAGAAATGTAGTAAAAACAACTAATACCGTCGTTAAAATAAATGGCAATTTTTTAATACAAAAATTTAGAAACTGACAAAAAAATTAAAAAAAAATAAAAGAACGTTTTCTACAGTTTTTTCTCAGTATTATACAAATATAATGAGCAAGTGGGGCATGCCGTCTGTATGATACCCTACACAAAGTATAATTAAGTTCAAATTTCGGGCAGCGATCCAAATTCCGAAAAGAATCCTGATCCTTTTTTATGAACAGCGATTTTCCTTAAATTTGAAGGCATGATTATGGTCCCATATAACGTTTACAATCCAGCTATCTACGGTTTTCTGTGTCTAAATATCATTTAATCCCAATTCATATATGGGTAATTCCACGAAAAACGGCCCTACACAGGTAAAAATGAATTTACTAGTTTTTTTTAATAAAAATCGGTTAATTGTTGTCTACAAGAGAATGATAATTATGGACATATGAAAAAAATTATAAAAAAAATGTATCAAATTCGCAACACTTTGACGACGTAGTGCAGAAAAGTTCTTTTTTAAGCAAAAGATGGGACGGCGTCAAATCAATATTCAAACAATTCATAACTTTAAAAGAGCAGATGCAGTCTCTGTGTATGTTTGCACTACATATTTATCTAAATTTAAAAAAAAAATTACTTTAAAACATACTCGCCTGCAGTATTGTGCTGTCTATGGTAGTACAGATAGTGAATAAGTCTTTATAATAATATAATATGTGTTATTATTTTCTTATGTGTTTATCTTTAAACTGCTTATGTAATTGAAGTCAAAAAAAATTTTTATTTCTCCAAACTTTTCGAGTTTTCATACTATGTCACACCCGTCACATAAAGATGTCACACCCGTCACATTTTTTAAAAAGTTTTTTTTTAAGAAAAAAAAACACTAATGAAATAACTACATCAACATAATGAGGCGCGACCTACGGAAAATTTTACATAATATTACCTGAAAGGAATAATTCTTTAAGAGCTCAAATTTGTGAGGTCACACCCGTCACAGTCTTCTAATGGTCATTTTGAGCAGAAAGCATGGAATTTCAGTGTCAAGCTGTTATTAAGATTAATATCCTTGGGAATCGCAGCTTTTTTTTCATATGGAATTACCCATATGAAATTTTTATGGGAGGTAGGTCTGAATAAGAACCGATTCTAACTAAATTCAATAGTGTACGTCCTTAGACCAATAGAACATTTCATGTAAATTTTATTTTTATTAACGACCCGTAGTAGTTTGTTTAAAAATTGTATATGGTTAATCGGACGGAATTATCAGTCATTCCGTTGTACTATAAGGTGAGTCTAAGTCCGATATTTTTGTGTAGTTACAACCATCAGCACAATTTTATTATAGGTAAAAACCATTTTTCCTATTTGATTTCATTGTTCTGTATTTTATATAAGAAATATGATTTTATCAAGAGTAATAAACGGAATTGACGACAGCAAAACATGCACATTTTAAGAAGCTTTAATAAATATATTAAAAATTCTAATTTTTTACAAGAAGTAAATAAATTATATATTAACGCACAGTGGAATTTATGATTTTTTTTTTTTTTTACATAGCAAAATTATTATGAAAATTTTAAATATTTGATTTACGATTACAAACTTCAAATATTTTATAATACGTAGAGAGTGTATATGGTATTTTATATACATTTTACTTAAAAATCTAGATGTCAAATATCGGTACTCACAAAACCCACCCTATGACAAATGTATTTTACAAAATTTCAGCAAAACAACTGCAAAGATTCCACTGTGATTTTATTGTACAACTTAAATTGCAACACATGGGGGTAGTTTGAAAAGCCGCAATGAATTATAGAAAAACCGGAAGTTGTGTAGTGACGTATTAGTCATGTTAAAAGGCATATTAAATACCTACTCCTGCTATTGGAGTTTCAAAGTTTACATAACCTGTATGCAAAGTAAACAATTACCTTGAGAGAAATGTCTGCGTGATATTAATAAATTATTGTATAAAATCTATATAAAGTTTAGCAAAAACTCGATTATTAAAACTTTTCATTAAATTAATGTACATACACTTAATGAAAAAGTTTCATTAAAAGCTGGTTTTATAAAATTTAAGAAAATTTTTATTCATTTAGAATAAGGGAAGAAAACTTTATTAGTTTAGACATGTAGTGGTTGAAAGCAAAATACCTAAATAAATGACAACTGATGGCCAACCATTGGTTGTGATAATATACTGGTATTGGCATAAAGCTTATAGGAAATAACTTGCCAACATTGGAAAATAAAAAAGAGATGATTTTAAAAAAGTTGTTCCACAAACAAAAAACCAGGGACATAACTGTTATAACCAATATTTGAAATAATCCTGAAATAATAATTTATCACAAATTTTTTAAACCTGCTCTCTGAATAATAGTTACAAATAACCAATATTTTTTTGGTCTGTGATAACTAATTTAGTTTGTTAAGGTTTTTTTGGGCTTGCATAACCATTACAAAAGATTTTAATTTTTTTTTTTTTTTTTGGTCTTCTATAATCATTATAAAAGATTTTAAGTTTTTGTGGTCTTCTGTAACTAGAGTAATTAAAAAAACCGGCCTTTTGGAAAAACCGGTTTCAGTTTTCTTCGAAAAATCGAATTTAAAAAAAACCGGTTTCGGTTTTTGGAGAAAAAACCGGTCAACCGGTTTTTTCGGTTTTTTTTAACTTGACTAAAAAGCTTATATAATTTGTTGTTTTAATTACAAACAAAAAAAAATAGAAATTTAATATATAAATTAACAAAAATAAAAAAATACATTCTTTGAAAAAAAATATTTTATATTTTTTTATTTGTATTTCATTTCATTTTTTTGATATAATAGGTGTGTTCGACGTACGTTACCGCGGGTGCCCGCGGGAACCCAATCTTACCAGAAAGCGTTTCTTGTAACAAAATTTGGGTAAATGAGAGCGTTCATGAGAGAGTAATTGTGTTTCTCTTTTTACCAGAACTTACCCGTACTTTTTGTTCGGGTAAAATGTTAAAATTGTCAAATCATCAGCTGATTTTTATAAATTAACTGTTTTGCATTTTTGAAAAAAAAATTAAAGTTAAATAAAAGTTTACTATAAACAAGTTTTCCTTCTTAATAATGAAAAATACATCTGATAACGTAAATATATATTTGCAATTTCAAATATATTTATTAATTATGCTGTTTTTTAATATGAATAAATTTGACGTTTATTTTTGGGTATGAAATGTGGTTTTGTGCGTTCGCAGTATTTTGGGCATTTTTATGGTTTTGTGAGAGAATTTTTTGCTTACTCTCATTTTACCAGACTTTACCCAAAATTACCTCGTACAGACCTAATATCTTAAAAATTAATATTATAAAACTATATTCATATCAAATGAATAGAGATCATTTAGTTTGTAAATTGGGTAAAATTAGGTACGTTAGTAATTTGAACGTTTATAACGTTTTTTTAATATTACATTTTAAACATGTAAAAAGAAAATCTATTTTTCAGTTCTAAAATAATATTTTAGAAATAATATGCAATTTAAAATACTCTTTCACTAATAGTAGATGTTGAACTAATATTCAAAAAACAATTATATAAATTTTCCAACTTTTCAGTTCTTTTGTCGCATTTATCAGGATATATGAAATCATCATATAATGATGAATGATTTTGTACAGTCTCTTTTTTAGGATTTTGAATACAGTTTATTGTGTTATTTAGATTAGAAATTAAACTATTTGAATTTAGAATATCCAAAGTTAAGTCTTCATCGTAATCTATCAGACTTACATCTAAATCTTCATAACCAAACAAACGATTATAAAAGTGTTCGGGAAAAATAAAAGAGACCAAGTAACCCAGTTGGTGATGTTATTAAAAAAACCGGTTAACTGAACGAAAAAGACCGGTTTTCGGTTTTCTTCGAATTTACAAAATATTCGAAACCGATCGGTTTTTAAAAAAAAAGAAACCGGTCGACCGGTTTCCGGTTTCGGTTTTTGAATACTCTATCTGTAACCATTATGAAAGATTTTTATTTTTCGGTCTTCCTGTATTTAAAGAAATTTTCATTATAAGTAACGAACTGTAGCGTGATTATAGAAGAAAGAAAAAATAAAAATCTTTTGAAATGGTTATAGAAGACCAATAAGAATAAAAATTTTTTATAATGGCTACCAAAGACCAAAAAAAATAATAACCTTTCATAATGTTTATGGCAAGACTAAAATTTTCTGGGTAATTTATAATTATTATTACAGGACCAATTTTGTTTAGTTATTTTTCCCATAACCTATTGCATATTTAAAAAATAATTACAGTTATTTTGGGTCCCTGCAAAAACCCAATTTTATAAAAAGGAAGTATTTAAAATTAATAAAAAAAATGCTTTTACACATACCATTAAAGCGTTCCAAATAAATGTTCCCCTAGTAATTATTTTTTTAACTACGCTCAGTGGTTTGCCAGCACATTATTTTTTATATTACTGGCACTTTTGACTGGTTGGAATTTTTAAATAGCACTTGTACCACCTGTTAAATTACCTTACATTTTCTTGCCATTGTTATTAAAACGCCCTCATTAATTTATTAAAGTTAGGTTATCTAAAAAATGAGGTTATGTTTAACATTAATCTAAACATTTTTTTTTTTTTTTATAATCAACATTTATTTATTGCGACAAATATTTATTTATATTTTACACCACTGCCAAAATAAAAGTACTAAAATATTGTTTTAATCGTAAACTTACTTGATGTCTTCACGAGACATAACATTTATTGCTACTTTTTTCCATGGATTTTTCTTGTTTTAACTATAGCAAAACATTTGACATTCTAAGGTTTTTGTGAAATTTTGTTGTTGTAAACTGGAGAACATATTTCTCATATTGCTTTGCCTTGGTTTTAACATTAAATTTATGTCTTGTGTAGAATTTATATGTATACATTTTTGAAAAAATAACCGTTTTTCAAAATTAGCACTGCATATTTAAAATAAATTTCTTGCCATTAAAGCCCTTGTAGTTAGAAGCAGCTGTAAGAGCATCTTTAAAATTTTCCATTGGTACCAATTCATGTATGGGTGCTACAAATTTCTGTTGTTCTATTAAATCACACAATTCTTTAAACATTTCTTTACGTTGAGGAGAATCTAGATTCTCTTTAGTCCATCGTGTCATCCAAAAACCACAAAAAACAACATCCTTAAAAATAAAATCTGTAGTAGGAACTACAACAGGTTCACGAGCCATGCCACCATATGTAACCATAACACCTTTATGTGCCAAATGACGAGATACTTCTGTGGCGCTTTTGCCACCTACACAATTAAAGGCTAATTTTGGACTGGGTAACTTGCCCTTATCGAACAATTTAGTGGTGCTTATCTCTTCTTCGGTAAATATTTCAGTAGCACCTAAAGACTTAAGATAAACTTTTAATTTTTCAATATCAGGTCTATCTCTTACAATTCCCACAGATTTAATATTCCAAACTTTACAAAGTTGATGCACGGCTTGTCCTACACCACTATTGGCACCATTTTGGATGACACAATCACCTGGTGATAGTTTAACGAAATCTTTTAGCATACGATAGGCCGTACATGGATTGACATTTATTGTTGAGCCTTCTACTAAACCAATTTTATTTGATACGGGCATCAGTTGATCTTCGGAAAATAATGAATGAGTTCTCCAAGTACCCAAACCTGGTACAGAGGGTACCACATGTTGACCTATACTAAGGTTTTTGACATCTTCTCCAATTTCCAATATCTCGGCTACACATTCATTGCCACCTACAGCTGGAAATTTTGGTTTCATTGGGTAAAGGCCTTTAAAACAAAATAATAATAATAATAATAATTCTTATTCTTTTGTTTTTTTAAAAACCTTGACGAAAACATCTTTCTATCAACTCACCTCGAATAGTAATAATATCAGCTGGATTAATTGGGGCTGCTAGAATTTTCACCAAAACTTGATTCTTTTGTGGCTTTTCAAGTTTTTCTTCTACTAATTGCAAAACTTCTGCCGGCTCTCCAAATTGAGAGTATTTTAAAGTTTTACAAAATGTCGACATATTAGCCAGGATGACTCGTCGTATATTTTATTGTTAATTATTTTGCAAATTATGGTTTTTCAAGTTTTCTAATTATTAGCAACCAGATAACACACACTGATAAAAGCTCAGTCACAGACTAAGCAGACATGTTCAGAAAAAAATATTGCAATTGAAAATCGTACACTTCAAAAAATTACATAGTTACTGTTCACTAATTTTTCGCATAGTTGATATGAAGTAGTGAAAGGCAACTATGTTTAAAATTTAAAAATTAACTTTCAAGGAATTTACTAGCAACGATAAATTAAATGAAACTTTAATTTAGTTAGAAGTATTCCGTTAAAATTATATTAAATTCAAATTTATTATTCATTATGAATAAACTTTATTCCAACAAGCTGCTGAAAGCTCGTGTACAAAATGCTGCCAACTTTTCATTATGATTACTGCTGTTAGTTTTTTAATATGAGTCAACATTTATTTAATTCATCAAATATAAATATTTACAAGCTGAAAAAGAAATAGCATTTTTTATTTAGTTTTTAAATTTAATTTACCAAATTAACACTGCATATTTAGAATATATTTTTTGCCAGTAAAACCCTTAAAATTTAAAGCCGCTGCGGCAGCATCTTTAAAATTTTGCAATGGTACTAATTCATGTATGGGAGCTACAAACTTTTGTTGTTCCATTAAATCGCACAACTCTTTATACATTTCTATGCGTTGTGGAGAATTTGGATTCTCTTTAGTCCATCTTGTCATCCAAAAACCACGAAAAGCAACATCTTTAAAAATTAAGGCAGCAGTAGCAGCTACAACAGGCTCACGAGACATGCCACCATAGGTAACCATAACACCCTTATCAGCTAAATGGCGTGATATTTCTGTGGCACTTTTGCCACCTACACAATTCAAGGCTAATGTGGGACGGGGTAATTTGCCCTCTTTGAATAATGTAGTGGTACGTATCTCATCTTCGGTAAATATTTCAGTAGCACCCAAACATTTTAAATAAACTTTTAATTCTTCAATATCAGGTCTAGCTCTTACAATGCCCACAGAATTAATACCCCAAGCTTTACAAAGTTGATGTACGGCTTGACCTACACCACTATTAGCACCATTTTGTATGACACAATCACCTGGTGATAGCTTCACGAAATCCTTTAGCATTCGATATGCTGTACATGGATTGACAGTTATTGTTGAGGCTTCTACTAAACCAATTTTTTTTGATACGGGCATTAATTGGTCAGCGGAAAATAAAGCATGCGTTCTCCAAGTACCCATGCCAGAAACAGACGGTACTACATGTTGACCTATACTAAGATTTTGGACACCATCTCCAATTTCCACAATTTCGCCAACACATTCATTGCCACCCACTGCCGGGAATTTTGGTTTAACCGGATATTTACCTACAACCAAAATAAAACTTACCATTTAAATTTTTAATATATTTATCTATCTTTTAACTAGCCTTGTATAGTATTTATATCAGCTGGATTAATTGGGGCTGCTAGAATTTTAACCAAAACTTGATTCTTTTGTGGATTTTCCAGTTTTTCTTCTACCAATTGCAAAACTTCTGCCGGCTCTCCAAATTGAGAGTATTTTAAAGTTTTAGCTACTACGGACATATTACGGGACCATTGCAAAAGATGATCAGTAGATTTTGACGTTAGTTTTTTTACAATTTGTGGCATATTTTTATAAAACATTTTGTATCAAATTTCCTATTTTTAAAATTATTTAACAATTTTAGTTGTTTTTTCCTGTGGAAATTATATTTGTCAGCTGGTTTTTGTTTACATTTTTTTAACAATGTGATGCCATATGTTGCGAAATTTATACTTTTTTTAAAATACTGGGAAAAACAGTCTATAACCGTTTACGACGGTTGAAATAACTAGCTTAGAAATCAGTTTGGGCATTTTGCACACGATATAACTTTAAAAAATGCACAACTTTATTTTGCAAGCAAATAATTTTGAGTAAAGATATCTATCTCGCACACAATTATTTCGCTATGTTGTTAATACAAAAATGCACAAAATATTATTTAGAATAAGTCATTATTTATTAAGCTTTAAAAAAAATTCTTGTTTTGTACTGCATATCACTTTTTTTAATTTGAGTGGCTGTGCTGTATGACCATACGTTTATGTGCGCCTAAAAGTAGGTTTTTCTGTATTGATTTACATTCGTTATAGTAATGCAACAAAATAATCATGATATATATTTTAGAATTTTTGTAATCAAATTTAATGCATATGCCATACATGCATCAAAACAATAATAAATGTTTCTTTTTATTTATTTTTCTATACAAAATTTGATGTATATGACAACCAGTGGTGTAAGTAGCAAACCATTTTTCATTAAATGTTAAAATTACGGATGTAGAGCTAAATCGATACTAGATATCTTAGATATGATATCGAGAAACGTGCTTCGGAATAATCGATTCTTAACTTAATTTTTTGCAAAAGTATTCTTAAGATATGCCAACGATAGCTTGATAGCTTGCCTCATAAACAGAGGTATATATATATCTAAATTCTTCACACATTGTGTTTTTAGTTACTATTACTTTAATTTTAGTTAATTATAATTTGTTTATACTGTTTATTACATTTTTTACTGTATTTTGTATTAATCGTAAATGTGCTATATAAATAAATGAGAAAATTCAATTGTTTTGCAATACGAAATCAAGCAATGTATACAGGCTTTTGTCGGTTCAAGGTAATTGAACAAATTTTAATACAGCCCTGTAACACAGGGTTGGCACTTTAGAGATGCCAACTATATATTCAAGCTTGGCCATATGGATTAAACAGCACTTTGGTTTGACTCACTGACCATTTTTGCAAAAATTGAGTTAAGAATAGATTATATGTATCACAGACATATGTATATATCCTGTAATTGTTCATTGTTGCATACAAAAATGTTTAAATAAATTTCATAATTGTTTAAATGCATTACCATGACAACGAATGTAAATCGAAACAAAAAGAGACCCTTTATTTTAGGCACACAAATATATGGTCATACAGCACAGTCAGTCAAATTTAAAAAAAAAAATTATAAGCAGAACAAAACAAGTATTATATTCTTTGTAAAATTAAAAACTTATTCTATATAATTGAATAAAAATTTATAGTTTTGTTTATAGCACATGCCACTATCGATACTCAAAATAAAAAAATATTTATCATAAAGATTTTAAGAAAAATTTACGTAAACCTACCTTTTAGTTTTTCTCGGTACCTTATTGGCATATAAGTGAAACCAATACATAAACTAAAAATATTAACTTTTATTTTATTATAAGAAAGATCATAAAGTTATTGTCAATACTAAATTTAAAAAGTGCCATAAGGGCTTTAACTGAACGACTGAGAAATTCTTTCGGTGTAACCAAAACGTATTGGTACGGAGCCGGCTCTTTACCGCCGCCGCCGATTGACTTAATCACGCATGTTTCAGATTCACAAGCAGCCAACTTCACACACTTCTTGCTTTTCATTTTTCTTTTGGAAATTGCATCTCGTTGAAGGTAGGTCTGTTTTTATAAAATGGCGTTAATTAAATAAA
This sequence comes from Eustalomyia histrio, assembly GCA_949748255.1. Taxonomy (NCBI): domain Eukaryota; kingdom Metazoa; phylum Arthropoda; class Insecta; order Diptera; family Anthomyiidae; genus Eustalomyia; species Eustalomyia histrio. Next base: position 97,960,695 of record OX456527.1, on the reverse strand, counting down.
AAAAATTTGATATTTTACACGTGATGATGTTTTTACTGGCCTTGCACCATTCTGAAGCTTCACCAAAGCTTAAATCGAGTTGATAAAACAGTTCTGAATAAAAAAAAAATACAAATTTAAAAAGAATTAAATAGTTGTGTTTTGAAGAAATATACTAATTAAAATTTTAATTTTAGAGCAAACACACAAAATGTCTATTCTTAATGAATTTTATTCGCGGATAGACCGATGATGTGACACGTTATTTAAAAACAAATAACATTTAACTTGAAATTTGTTACTAGGTCTATCTACACATCTTCACCATGGGTGCCTACCGTTACATGCAAGAATTGTACAGGAAGAAGCAAAGTGATGTTATGCGCTACTTGCTTCGTATCCGTGTCTGGCAATATCGTCAATTGACAAAATTGCATCGTTCTCCCAGACCCACCCGTCCCGATAAGGCACGTCGTTTGGGATACAAAGCTAAGCAAGGATTCGTCATCTACAGAATTCGTGTACGTCGTGGTGGTCGCAAACGTCCAGTACCCAAGGGTTGCACTTACGGCAAACCCAAGAGTCATGGTGTCAATGAATTGAAACCATACCGGGGATTACAATCTATTGCTGAGGTAAGTTGACACAAAAGTGATTATATAATGCATGAATAGTTCCTCCGAATTCCTTTGAAGAATTTAGTTTAACTCTCATACACTATGTAGTAACAAACATTTAATGATGCTAACATTTTACACAACAGAGTACATTTTGTTGACAATATCTCCTTCCTTAGATGTCTGATCACACATGCAACAATTCTATTGCCTAATTATATTTTGAATTCTAAGACGAGTTTGTATTTTCTTTATCTTTTCAGGAGCGTGTTGGCCGTAGATTGGGAGGTTTACGTGTTTTGAACTCATACTGGGTTGCTCAAGATGCTTCTTACAAATACTTTGAAGTCATTATGGTTGACACCCACCACAATGCCATCCGTCGTGATCCCAAGATCAACTGGATCTGCAAGCATGTTCATAAACATCGTGAACTTCGTGGTTTGACCTCTGCCGGTAAGAGCTCTCGTGGTATTGGCAAGGGTTACAGATACTCTCAAACTATTGGTGGTTCTCGTCGTGCTGCCTGGAAACGCAAGAACCGTTTGAACATGCACAGAAAACGTTAAGATATTTTAAATATTTTGGTCTAAAAGTTTTTAATTTAATTAAAGATTTTACACAACTTCTGAAAAACAAGTTCTTTTTATTAATTTTTTCAATTGTTTTGAATTTATAGGTTGGTGATTACCACACATATTCAAATATTAAAAAAAAGTTATTTTCCAGGGATAAAATAAAAGTTGAAAAATTCAAATATTTGAAATCTAAATAAATTCTATTGATAAGTTTATATAGAAAACGATTTGATGAAGAAAATTCAAATTATTACAAATCCTTGAATTATTTTTCTATATTAAGCATTTGAAAAATTTTCTGTAATAAAACATTTGACATGTTTTTTATTCTAAAGTAGTCTTCGTCGACTACTATAAAAAATATCAAATGCTACTAAATTTCTTAAAGGTCCAAAACGAGTTGAGAAATTTTCTAAAGAAAAGTTTACCAGAATCTTTCAAATCTCGGTGAGAAATTTAAAACAAAATATTGGAACCTAGAATTTCTTATAGAAAAAATCTAAGATTCTAAAAAAATTTTCTCTAGGGGAAAAATGTACAATTTTTATAGAAGAAAATCTTTCAGAGTATGTTGAATTTTCTATAGAAATAATTCTAAACGAATCTGAAACATGTTAAAATGTACCAAATCTATTCTAAAATAAATAAGAATCTGACATATTTTTTATAAAAACGGAATTTGGAAGAAATATATAGAAAAAAAATACCTCAGAATCTTTAGAAATATATTTCAGAAAAAATTTGTTTTAAACTCATAAATCTGTATTTAAAACAATTCGAATATACAAAATACTTTAAAATGATCTCTGAATTTTTTCTTTTTAAATGGAGAAAAAGTAAATATTTATTTTGATAATTAGATGTTAAAAAAAAACAAGTAAAAAAGGGCTAAATTCGTCTGTGCCGAATCTTTGAATACCCTCCACCAAAGGGGATGAAGATGATATACGTATATACTAAATTTTGCATGAACTGTAATATGAATATGTTTTGTCAATTTATGTAACGAACTTTTGTTATTTAGTTTTAGCAATGTTATTTACAGAGGTCTGCTCTGTTAGCGACTTTAACATTGTTAATTTTTACGTTAACTTAGTTATCATAGTATGTAAGACAATAAATGTAATCGAACAATAAGAAGACTTAATAACATTTTTACTTACTTAACAGAAAAAAAAATAGATACAGAAAAATTGTACAAATTTGTATGGAAAATTTAGAGGAACCTTCACATTGTCACTCATAACTTTTGAACCGCTTGACCGATTTTGCTCATTTTAAATACCAAACTGCTCGGGAGGATGTTCAATAATTTGGGTAAAAATAGGCACCCCCGCTCGCGTCTTCGCGTCGTGATTTCAACAGACGGACATCGCTAAATCGACTTAAAATTGCATAAGGATCACGAATATATATACTTTATGGGGTCTTAAACCTATATTTCGACATATTACAAACGGAATGACAAACTGATATATACCCTCACCATATATGGTGGAGGGTATAAAAAGTTGTTCTATCGAGTATTATTTCATAAAAAATCATTTAAGTAACACGTACCTTTAATAATCAAATTTAATACAATATGTCGAAAATTACAAAATAAATTTCATAGAAATAATATACGAAAGCTTTTTTATATATTAAATATTGATTTTTTTCAGTGTAATAAAGAAAGTCCCCAGAATTTCACTAATGTTTTTTCAAATCTGCTACAATCAGATGTCTCAGTTCGAACTGGCTAAATAAAATCTAAACTAAATTCAGGTTTCTTAATTTTCATTGAATTTTAAAAATAAATTCACATATTTTTCAAAACAATTTTAAAACCTTTTGTCAATTTGTATTTAGTTTATTTAGCCACCTCGCACTTGGCTTAAAACACTGGCCCACAAAAACTACATTTCAAAAACCATAGATTTTGATTATTAATATGAAAAAATATTACTCCAAATACGTACAATTAACAAAATCTCAACTAGTTGATTTGAAAATGAAGGAAGGGGAATTACCAGAACCTAAAGGAAATCAGATGTTAGTAAAAGTTTTAATGGCCTCCATAAATCCTTCCTTTATTTTTTTTTTGACAATAGGTCGTTATCCCTTACAACCTCGTACATTACCAGCAACTGCAGGTAATGAATTTCTCGGTGAAACTATAAAAATGGCTGAGAAAACTTGGCTAAACACGAACATGTAGGATCTTTTAAGTCTGGTTTTGGTACTTGGATATATTATATGATTTTAACCATATTCCGAGCAATTGCCAGAGTCGGCTACCTTAACATTAACCCTTACACAGCTTATCGTATGTTAAAAGTTTTTGTTACATTAAAACGGTGACTGTATTATAAAAAATAGTGCTAATAGCCCTGTAGGCCAAGCAGTAAATCAACTTTGTAATATTTGGAGTATTAAATCGCTAGGAATTATACGACAACGACCTGATGATGTGTTAGCGCTTTAGCAATATATGCTAAGAGTGGGATCTACTGACAGTTTAACAGAAGAAGAATTGTTAAAAAAAATAAATTTTCAAAAACTGTTCACCTAATCCAAGATTAGCTTTAAATTGCATTGACGGTAAGAGTGCTAATAACAGCAAAATTTTTGGATAGCCAGGGTATTATGGTTACATATGGTGGCATGTCTCGTAAACCTATTACAATTGCAATGGATTTGGGATAACTGAGTAGTCAAAGAAAAATCATAAATCCCCATGACATATTTCTTTGTTAAATTGCATAATTGATCATATAAGTAATTCAAAATTTAAAGCTCCCCCTTAGAAATTGGTACCATTTCTGCAATATCAAACATATGCTATACGGAAGTTTTATTATGGGGTAATAAAGCAAAAAGTATGTTTTTGATATGACTTAAACATGTAATTGAATTATAATTTATTCAAGATGATTTATTGTTAAATATTATTCGTAAATAAAGCAAGAATTCAAATTTTATTATTTTTAAGTATCAAAAGTAAAGCTAGATTCACAATTTTCAACGTGCAGAGTGGATTTTGTTTTTTTCATCCTGGCACTTACAAATTTTTTGTAGCATATCATTTCTATTTCAACACACTTTACTCAGCAGCGAGAAGTACTCCATCATCATTGTGAATCTAGATTTTATTTAAAAAAAAATGAGAATCAGAACAAAATTAAAAAATAAAGCCCACAAGCCGCTAGAAGTTAAAGGGAGATGAAAAATGAAAATATAATTCAGTAAATAAGAGATTCAAAAATTATTAACTTATAAAATATAATTATAAACAATATAATACTATTTAAATATATAAAAAAAATTTCATTCTGAAATTAAACCTCCTATAATTAGAGGAAGTCAAACTTAATTTTTGTAACAAGGAGGCGTGCCATAAAATTTACGTTTCTTTACAGTCGATTTTAAGGGAGTAGCTGAAAAGAGAAAATAATATTAAACATTTTTAACGTTGAAAATCTTTCAAATTTTCTCTTAACAAACGTAAGTTTTTGTTTTACAACTTACCATATAATGAATATAAAGTTTCCTTATTATTATGACTGGGTGTCCTTGTTAGAGTAGAACTACTTTGATTATTTTCCTTTTCGTCTGACAGTGATACATATTGTGACCAATATGCAAATGGAATTTTTAATAAATTCAACATAACCATATACTGTGTATAAACTTCGGTAAATATAGCATGTTGATCTGGATCTGGTGATGAATAACCAACAATTGTCGGACCAAATACTCGAGCAATATTATCCAAGGGCATTAATACTTCACGACATTCAGCAATTCGTTGAAAATGTAAGATTAGGAAAGCCAAAGTATCACGATTAGTTTGTGGCAAGACATCTATAGCTTTATATAAATCTTTTTGTATATCTTCTTCTGATGGATTTTGTACAGCATTGCAAAAATCTTTCCATAAATTAGTGGGTATCAAAGGTTCACGTAGGGAACGCAAGAAATCTTTAATACAACCGCATAACACATGTACATCAATGTTAGCCAAATGAGGTGGTGATTTTCCTCTTAAGAAACGTTCTTTTAAAGCTTTTACTTCACGTTCAGAACCCGAAACACGATAAATACCAACTTCTGTAAGACCTCTTGATTCAATTTCATTAACACAGTGTACAATCAATGCTGGTATTAGGGGAGCCACTGAGGGGGCATAGTCGGCAATATAACCCATAAGACCTTTTATAACGGGTGTACCAGAAGAAGGCATACACATGACCGTAAGTAAAGTACGACAATCAGTATGACAACGTACTGGACAATCACGGCAACGTAAACCAACTGAACCAAAACGAATTCTAAAATAATAAAAACAAATATAACTCAAAATACACAAATTAATTTTAAGAAAGCCAAATCTACATTTTTTCCTATAAAATTTTAAGGATTCTTTTCATACATTACTTTTTATTAAAGAAAATTTTTTCGTTTCTGATAGATTTTTCTGCACAAAATTTGACAGATTCTGATAGATTTTTCTATACAAAATTTGCAGGTTCTGATAAATTTTTCCATAAAAAAATTTCTTTATTCGGATAAATATTTTTTAGAGAAATTATCATATTTTTTAAATAGAAAAATTGTCAGATATTAACTGATTTTCCTTTAGAAAATTTATCAGATTCTTGTATATTTTTGTTCTAGAAATTTTATCACACACCGACAAATTTTTACTATATTCCTCTGATTTTCAATCAGCTTCAAATAGATATTTCCCCTATAGAAAACTGTAAGACTTACTTCGATTTTTTTCCAATATTAAAATTGTAAGATTCTGAGTGATTTTTCTTATTGGAAAATTGTCAGATTCTGACAAATTTTTTTTTCAAATTTTCCAATAGAAAAGTCAAAATATCAAAATATTTTTTCAACACAAAACTGTCAGATTCTTAGAGAATTTTCTATAGAGAAATTGTCAGTTTTTTATATAAAATTTTCCTATAGAAAAATTAGCAGATCCTAATAAATATTTCCCATATAAAAATTGTCAGATTCTAACACCTATTTCCTTTAAAAAAAATTATTCCATTCCGAAAGGTTTTCCTATAGAAACAATGAAAGATTTCGACAGAATTTCCCATAGAAAAGATTCCAAGATATTTCTCCTATAGAAACATTTTCAGAATCCCACAGAATTTTGACAAATTCGCCCAATAGAAAAATTATAGCAATCTGACAGATTTTTTCTAGAAAAAAATTATCAGATTCCCATAGATTTATCCTAGATAAAATTTGTCCAATTCTGATAGATTTTTTTTATAGAAAATCCTCGGATTCTGATATATCGTCAGGTTCTGGTAGATATTTGCTATAAAAAAATTATTAAATTCAGACATTTTATCCTACAGAAAAATTGTCTGATTATAAGATGTTGATGTAGAAATTTTTCTAGATTCTGATCGATTTTTCTATTGAAAAAACTATAAAATTCCCTTAGATTTTTCAATAAACAAATTGTTGGATGCTGATAGATTTTTGCTAGAGTTGTTTTATACAATAATTTCTAAAGATTTTATATTTTTCTACAGTATATGGAAATTACTGATATTTTAGGTGTAAACTTACTTTTTTTGACAATGTATACATGATTCAGCTCTTATAAATGTTTTACTGGTAAAATTATGTGGCCTTTTAAGAGTACCGGCTGATTTAAGATGTTGAACCATTGGCGATCCCATACGCAAATTAGACGGGGTCATTTGAGGAGCTGTAGCTTGTCTAAGTGGAGATTTGCGTGGTGTCGAAGATGGTCCATCACCTAAATGTTGTAAATTGTCTGGAATATCCTCCTGGTGTACAGTAACTGGTACAGTTTCAATAGTAGATTCAGCACGTATTACGCCATTACCATCTTGTGGAATTGTCACCTTAGTGGTAGCACAAATACGATCTGCACCCAAATTAGTATCTAGAGTATGTTGCTGTATACCCACATTACTACGTCTTGTTGAACGTCTGCCTGTTGGTGGCGCGCCAAGAGGTGTAGTAGGTTGGCCATTACTTAAACGTGTCTTTTTTGTACTACAAGGTACTGGATTATGAGATATAGAAGGACGATGTTTATGCCAATTTTTGGATGGACGTTCGTCTAGGAAATCATCTTCGGATTGTGTTATGGATAGATCAGAAAGAAAGCTTCCCGTGGAATTGATATCATTACCATATTTCTCTTCTATATGAGGATTTAACGATTTTCTTTTCCTATTCAAGGTGTTGAGGAATGCCAATTTATCCTTGGTTTCATTTTTTAAATTATTTTCATGTTGTAAAAGATCTGCCACGGCTATTATTTTTCTTTCCATTTGATCTCGTTCATGTTCGGCCTCCCTGCGAGCCTTACTTTCCATTTCCAATAAACGACGGGCATGAAATAATTTTGTTTCTAAATCGGCCATTGACTGGAGGGATGTATCTAATTCACGTTGTATACGTTGCGCCTCCTGAGCTCTAGCTAAACATTCTAACTGCACTTTTTGTTGCAGATGTAAAACCTTCAGCAATTCCTGCTCGGCGGATCCATCTATTAAGACATGTACACAGCGTCGTAAGTCATCAAATGTGGCCAATGTAGACAAAGATGCAGCCATTTTTTTTAGTAAATTACAATTGATGTTAATTTAGCTTAAAATAAGACGTTTACCATTAATATATTATTTAAAAAACAAACAAATTTATAGTTAACAAAATTTTCACTGAATTCTAATTTGCGCGTGTCAATCCAGTTTTTTTTTTGAAAACGCCGTTTGAAAAATACGCAGCTGCGTTGTTGTTGTGTATTATAACACAGCGCTGTATAATATACCATACAACAGAGTGGTATTTTCAAGCGTAGATATTTATACAGAGTTGTATGTTTAAGTAATATAAATAAAGGGCAATTAAATCCAATGAAAATCTGTTTGAATAGCTACGTTTTCGATATGTTCAAAGCATTGAATGTAAAAAAACAAGAGAAAACAGCATTAATTCTTATTTTACTCATTAAATTTGCTATAAAGAGATACTTTACGTCTGACTGATCATTTCTATATACAGATAGAGCTGAAGGTTTATGTATACAATTTAAAAGAACTTGTATGTATACTTTTATTTATTACTTTTTACTTAATTATGTATATAGATGTTAAATCACATGATTGTGCTGCTAAAAAAGTTGCACTTTATTTTGTGCAGTAATCATGGCATATAGCTGTGTTTATGCGGCCACCAATCAAAATTGTTTATAAAGATTCCCATATAAATTTGATAAGCCAAAGTTTAGTGTTAACGCTAAACGTTATTTATGTCAAATTTGTATGGGAATGACAGTAGCAAACTTTGATAGCTTCCCGCATAAACACAGCTAATACTTGGTAGAAAAGTAAACAAAACAAAACAAAATTCATCATAATTTACCTTTGCCGTATTAATTAACATAAAGATTTTGCTGGCAACTTTGAAAACGGAGTTGTTCAAGCTCAGAACTACAAAATCACAGGCAGGATAACAATGGCATATGTCAAAAAGTTACGTTTTGCTTACATTAGCGATGTTTATGCGGCAAGCTATCAGAGTTGGTTTTAACCTATATGACTCTTGCTGGTTTCTAGATTCTAGTTTTTTATGTCATCAATGCAAATCATATCAGATACACTGCCTTATCTACTTTAATTTGACAGATTGTTATTTGTTCTATGTGGTTCAACCGTTCATACTCATTATTTTCCAAATAAGTTGGTTTGTCCTCTCTTCTAAATAGGATTATTAATACTGAACTAGCTTTATGTCATTCCATATTTACCGTTACCTATGTCAAATTTGTAAGGGAAGGACTACAGACTACACAGACATGTTACTAATGATTTATGTCAAACGAGAGTTGTCGAACAGCTTGATTATTTTGACATTGTAGTGATTTGCAGAATAAAATATAAAAAATATACTCCATATATTCATAATGTAATAAATTTCTTTATTCAATTGTAATACCCCATTTATACTGAGCAACAAAATACGTATTTTCGTTATTTTCAAGTTATGAGAGTTGAAAACTTGAAGGAATCGGGTATAAGTTAATTTACAGTTCATTACTTATATGATTTAAACAATGTATTATCCTATATGGCCTTTGGTGCTCGATTAAATATAAATAAATAAAAATAAATATAAATTCGATGGTACATTTCTTATTATATATCTATCCTATTCTGTGTATCACTGCAATTTTGATATTTCCTTTTACTCATTTTCTAGGCGGCATTTTTTTGCAATCAGCTGTTTCTTTATATCACTGCAATTTTTACATTTGCTTTTACTCATTTTCTATCCCCCTTCCTCTTATTGGTTTAATCAGCTGTTTCAAGAGAGCGTGTGTTAATTTGAATTTTAGTGATCATTTTACTTTAGTATACATTAATTTTTTTTAATTATTCCATCTCCAGTTTTTTTGGTGTGAGTATTCTTTTAACTCAAACCTATTAAGAAACCATTTGCTTATAATTGATTAAAATATTATTTGTTTTGGTGTTTTATAGAAAAAGGATATATTGGAAATATGGCACAAATCGCTAAAATAATTGCCGGTCGTACCCAACAAATTTTACAAGTTGCTGCCAAGCAAACCCAATTGGCTCCACGTTTCTATAGTGTTGCTGGTAAGTGTGTAGATTTTTAGTTATTTTTCCTATATATGAATTTTTTTAACACTCCCTTTGTTTGGCCTTGTCTGGTTAAAGAAAAAAAAATGCATTTTAATGTAATTTTATATAAGGTGTTTCCGATGCTTATTAATAAGCCGGTTCGATTGTTTAAGAATTTAATTTTGAACTAACAAAGTACATTGTTCATTATTACGTAACGTGAAAAGTTTGTAATTTTTTTTGTTATCTATTCTAACTAGAGCTTAACACAAATAGACTACACTAGACACCTGCCCAAAGCAGATAGTGAAAGTTTCGAGTAAACAGAGGCAGTCTGTCAAACTTTGTTCTTTAACTTCGCAAAAACTTTTCCATATTTTTGAAACTTGTTTATTGAAGTTTGTTTCAAGGCAGCTCTTGTTGATTTAAAAAATTGACTAATTTGTTCTGTCTACATACACTGCGTTTAAACTTTAAAGGCACCCGTGTTACAAATATTGAGGGTATTGAAGATCGTCAGTTATTAGTACTATATGCTATTCGCAGAAAGTCGGCTAAAACCGAAAGTAGCACGAATATTTATATTTAATTAAATTAAATCGTTAAATCCATTTTTTTTCTAGCCACTAATTTGGAATTCATTAAAACTGATTTGGCTGGTGAAAAGAAAAATGTTGCCGTTATTACTTTGAATCGTCCAAAGGCTTTGAATGCCTTGTGTAATGGTTTAATTGCTGAAATCAATACCGCTTTGGATCAATATGAAAAGGATGACAGTATTGCTGCTATTATCATTACCGGCAGTGAAAAAGCTTTTGCCGCTGGTGCTGATATCAAGGAAATGCAACCCAATACCTATTCCAAATGTATTATGGGCAATTTCTTGAGTGATTGGACCCGTGTTGCTAAATGCCAAAAACCCATTATTGCAGCTGTTAATGGTTATGCCTTGGGTGGTGGTTGTGAATTGGCCATGATGTGTGATATTATCTATGCTGGCGAAAAAGCCAAATTTGGTCAACCTGAAATTGCTTTGGGTACCATTCCCGGTGCCGGTGGCACTCAACGTTTGACCCGTGTTGTTGGTAAATCCAAGGCAATGGAAATGTGTTTAACTGGCAATATGATCAATGCTAATGAAGCGGAAAAAATGGGTTTGGTTAGCAAAGTAGTACCAGCTGATCAGTTGGTCAATGAGGCTGTTAAATTGGGTGAAAAGATCGGAACTCACTCTCAATTGATTGTTCAGTTGTGCAAGGAAGCTGTTAATACTGCTTATGAAACTACATTGCAAGAAGGTTTAAAATTCGAAAGAAGAACTTTCCATGCTACCTTCTCTACTGTAGGTTTTGAAAACTCATATTTTAGTGAGAGTGAATTAATGTTTCTTTTTATATTTTTTTAGGAGGATCGTAAAGAAGGTATGACTGCTTTTGTTGAAAAACGTCCCGCTAAATTTAACAATAACTAAGTTTTTTGTTTTTTCTGTATTGTATATACACTTTAAAAGTTGCTACATCAACTCTAAAAAAAAAAATAACTTTTATATTAACATTTTATTTTACCAGTAATGCATTTATAGATATTATTGTGAAGATTTATACATAACATTGTGAAAGTTTCTTGTTATTTTTAAAAGTATGTATAAACAAAGTTTAAATTTTTTTAACGAATAGAAAATTGCAATTATTTTTTGCCTATGGAATAACAATATTAAACATATTATGGTCTTTAAAATATTATGATTTATCTCTAAGACTTTGTCTAATTAAGCAAAATATTGGTTGCGTTGGTTTGATAGAGTTCATTAGTCAACAGTTCTACAACTTGGAATAAAAATATCAAGTAAGGTCATTAGGTAGAATTTCGAATTTGTTTACTTTTTGTATGATTTTTTTTTTATTTTTAAAATGTCGTCCTAAATATTGTTTTGCCATGTTCCACAGCAGTTTTTTAGTCTAAGCGCTTATGAAGCGCTGCCATGTTTTCGTAGCTTAAAATAAGTTTTTTTTTTAAGAATAACAAAAAAAAAAAAAACAAAAAAAAAAACAAAAAATGTTAATACAAACATTTTCAAAAAATTAAAGCAAAAACAAATAAAAAAAATTTTTAAATTCGGCTGTGCCGAATATTTGAATACAAATAGTAGGTCCGTTTGTGTACTTTTCCAGTAAAGTTTAGTAAAAACTACTCAATTACAAAATTACAGGAAGTAAGACAAAATTTACTCATAAAAAGAAAAATATACAAAAAAGTAGCCAAACGGAAAATTTGTAAGAAATAGAAATATGGAAAATATAAAAAAACGAAATTTGATGTGAAGCGTTTCCCAGGAACATTTAGAAGTGAAAACTTTAGAAGTGAAGTTATGGATGTGAAAACAAATTTTTTGGTTGAAAAAAAATTTTGAAGTGAAAAAACTTTTTGAGGTGAATAAAATTTGTGAAGTGAATAAAATTTGTAGTGTTAAAAAATATTTTTTTGTGGTAAAAATATTTGAGGTAAATATATTATATTATTAAATTTTAAGGGACTGGTTAAAAAACAAGAGAAAATATTTTACTTGATTTGTATGGAAAATTTAGAGGTACCTCCACATGTTCACTCATAACTTTTTAAGTACTGGACTGATTTTGCTAATTTTCAATACCAAACTGCTCGGGAGGATGTTTATAATCTAGGTAAAACTGAGCATCCCTGCTTAAGCCTTCGCGCCGTGATCACCATTTCAACAGACTGACAGACGGACATCGTTAGATCGAATTAAGATTACATAAGAATCACTGATATATGTATATACTTTAAGGGGCCTTAAACCTTTATTTAGACATGTTACAAACGGAATGACAAACTGATAACGTTTTCGAATTCGTGGTCTTCTTGTTGTTATCCTGAATTACATTTCACTTCCGTTTGATTTGAAGCTTTTAAAAGCTTGTGTATCAAGTTGACAATAGGTCTGTACGAGGTAATTTTGGGTAAAGTCTGGTAAAATGAGAGTAAGCAAAAAATTCTCTCACAAAACCATAAAAATGCCCAAAATACTGCGAACGCACAAAACCACATTTTATACCCAAAAATAAACGTCAAATTTATTCATATTAAAAAACAGCGTAATTAATAAATATATTTGAAATTGCAAATATATATTTACGTTATCAGATGTATTTTTCATTATTAAGAAGGAAAAGTTGTTTATAGTAAACTTTTATTTAACTTTAATTTTTTTCAAAAATGCAAAACAGCTAATTTATTAGCAACAGCTGATGATTTGACAAATTTACCATTTTACCCAAACAAAAAGTACGGGTAAGTTCTGGTAAAAAGAGAAACACAATTATTCTCTCATGAACGCTCTCATTTACCCAATTTTTGTTACAAGAAACGCTTTCTGGTAAGATTGGGTTCCCGCTGGTGCCCGCGGTAACGTACGTCGAACAGACCTAATATAAACTACTGTGATGGTTACATAAGATATGTATCACAGACTACACAGACAGGTTACGAATGACATATGTCAAAAAAGAATTCTCCAACCATATGGTTATTTTGACAATGCACAGATTTGAATAATAAACTTCATATAAATTCTATGGTACATATTTTTTTGTATATCTATCCCTTTCTGTGTATCTCTGCAATTTCGATATTTCCTTTTATTAATTTTCTGGATAGTCTGTGACATGTACAGTCGTGGTTATACAATTAAGACATTGTACCAACATATTTTTTGAGTACATTAATAGCGGTTCCTTGACTTTTTGTTAATTCAAATATATCAAATATATAGACCTGTTAGTTTGCATACTAAACAATAAAATAATTGAGTGCTTGATGTCGAAATGTTCAAACTAGCAATCAGTAAGTCTTAAATGGACACAAAATTAAGTCACCTAAGTTTAAGTAGGTATGTACACTCAGAAAAAAAAGTTAGTAGAAAAATTTGTAAACGGTTTTCAATCCCACTCTACTATTTTTGTACTGATTTTTAGTAAAAAATTATTATTTAGCAAATCTTTTTGCTATTTACATTTTACAAATTACAGAATTTTAACAGAATATTTACAAATTTTTGTTGCTAAATTCAGAAATCATTTTACAAATTTTTGAAAACCGATTTGCTAAAATTAGCAAAAAAATTTACTAATTTTAAAAAAGTGGATATTTAAGGAAATGTTATTTCTAATTAAAACTTACACCTACAAACTTAAATTTCCTTAAAATGTTACATATATTAAAAAAGGGATCGGAAGTGAAGATACCAACTCATGTCTAAAAAGAGGACATCCACTTAAAATAGAACTAAAAAGGTTTTTTAGTTCTAAAAATCCGCCCTAAAAACAATTCAAATTTAACCTTAAAAGTAAAAAAAAAATTGACCAAAATATTTTTCTAAACAGAAATTACCAAATTAAAACAAAATGATTAATTCGTTTTTTAAAAAATATAATCAAAATAATAAAGAATAAATTCAAAGCTTTTTACTAATATTAATAATATTTAGTAATTTTTTTTGCTGATTTTAGCAAACAGATTTTAAATTCCACTTTACAAAAAGTCTACTAAAATTTAGTAGCGGCTACTAGTTTTTCTACTAATTTCATTGTACTACACGTCAGCAGACATGTGTTGCTAATATTAGCAAAAAAAACCGCTGGGCTCAAATTAGCAGAATTTCCCGTAATAACAGCAAAATGTTCAGTTGCCATTACAGACTTTTTTTGGTGAGTGTAGCATGGGGTCAGAATACAATGTTAAAATATCAACTAGAACTGTAAGAAGGCGCTTGGTCAAAAATAATAACAGCAAGACGAAAGCCGTGTGTGAAAAAAAATATATATTTAGCAGGGTCTAGAGATGACAAAGGAATATCTCCATTGTGACCAACATATTTTGAAATTGGTTGTCCGGAGCGATGAATCTAAGCTTAATGTTGTTGGTAATGATGTCAGACCGCATGTAAATTATCCACAAAACACTCAATTAAATCCCAAATATCCAAAAATACTATTGAATCACGGTGAGTCGTCGGTGATGGTATTAGGATTCTGTACCACATCAGGAGTTGGTCCGATAGTGAAAATTGACGACAAAATGACAGGTGAAATGCATAGGAGTATATTAGAAAATAATCTGCTTAGTAATTCTGTTGACGATTTGTCACTAGCATGGTTATTTTAACAACATAAGTCTTGGGTCGTCAAGTCTCGGCTGTAGAGGAATTACATTAAGGCTATCGAGTGGCTAGCACAAAGTCCATATATGAATTCAACAGAGAACTTATAGGGAGTCATAAAACGGACTGTTTTAGCAAGGAACCCTTGCTTGTAAAAGATCTGTGGGAGATTATTTAAGAAAAGTGGTATAACATCACTCCAGACCAGTGTTATGAAACTGTCAAAACAATGACAAACAGATGTGCCGAATTAATAGGTCAAAAAGAATATCTCACCAAGTATTAAAAGATACAACATACCATTAATCAAAATGATTTTAATTTTAATTAATTAAAATAATATTTATTAAATGACTTAATTATTTGTCCACAAAATAGTTAAAGTTTATTTAAAAAAGTTGAAAAAAGCAGTTAAGTAATCGTGAATTATTTAAGTTTTTATGTTTAATTTAGTTTATAAGATTTTAGGCAAATGAATAAAACTTAATTTTTTTGTATGGCTAAAAAAATATAATATTTATTTTTAATAGGAATTTCATAAGATCGAATGACTTAATTGTGCAACCACGACTGTATAAAAGAAAAATGCTTTTGCTAAAGCTTTTTATTTTTACCATCTGTTTTTTACTCGGATATGTAGGAAAATCAAACTCAGTTTGATTTGGGTTTTGTTGTGAAAACAAGCGCGCTTTAAAAATGCATATATAGAAAAAAAAACTTGGGAAAAAAATAAAGAACAAAGCAATAGATACAAAATTAAATATTTTGACCAAAAAAAAAATAATAAAATAAATAAAGAAACAACACCTATGCATGTAAAAGCATAGAAAAGGAAAAAAAATAAATAATAAAAAGTATACGCCACCCCGAACAAACATTAAAAAATAACAACAATAAAGTAGAAGAAAAATATTCACACACACACACACACAGAATTTTAAAATTACGTAGTATACACATGTAGTCACATAAAATTACTATAATATACAAGAAAAATAAAAAAACGAAATATATTAAGAAAAAGCAGAAGCATCAGCAATAAAAGGAAAGGACATTTTTTTTTGGGATATTAAAAAAAGCAAAGAAGAAATAACTTAATATAAAAAGACGTTTTATCAAAAAGAAATTATTTTAAATATTTAATAAAGTTTTATATAAATAGCTACACTTTTATTTTAAAAAATAAAAGAATTTAAATTTTATTTTTATCCTTAAAAAAAAACTGAACAAAAAATCAATACAAATTTTTACACAACAGAAAATCAGTTAGTTAAGTGTTAAAAAAAAAAAAAAAAATAAATATCCTACAAACACAACAACAACAACAACAACAAAATATATAAAAAATGGATATGTTAAATCAAATATTAAATATGAATGCTGGTGGAGCTTATGGTGGTGGCAAGGCTGGTGGCGCCTTTGATCCCCTGTCATTTGCCATGAAACCTCAAGTAGTGATACGAGTCTTGTGTTGGGTAAGTGTGTGCTTATATGTGTGTGTGTATTCATGAAAGTGTAGGTTCAATAGGAGAGGAGTGTGTATTGTACGCACAAACTAATTGATATGTATAATAATAAAAAAAAATTATATATATCTGTATACATTTCTTTATTTTTCCATACAATTATTTGTTTAATTAATTTTTATTATACTCTTACGTTTAACCCTTAATTGTTTTAATTAATATAGGTGGTACTCATATTATTTTTCTCTCGTTTGCTTCATTTTTTGCTGTTGTAAACTTGACACCTTGTTTTGCACAATGGCCTACAATGTTGTATATGTATATGTATTTATGTGTGTTTTTATTACATTGTATATACGTTAACATTTTTGTAATATCATAGACATTTCTATTGATTTTGTTTATTTATTTTTTTTTTGTTGTTGCTTTAACGTGATTTCCTAGAGAATACCAAGTTTATGTTATATTCAAGGTCTACAAAGATTTTCTTTTTTCTTTTTTTTGTTTGTTCAGTGTACAATTACAATTAATTGTTATAGAAAATATTTTATATGAAAACATTAATATATTATTGATAGTTATATCATCATTTATGTATATGAAAAACTATTTTCTTTTTGAAAATTCTTTTAGTTTTCTTCGATCTTTTTGATTATTTTTTTATTGAGTTTAAGATTTTTTATATATTTTTTATTTATAAAAAATTAATAATAAACATTTATTTATTCCAATATTTCGTCACTACATTGGTTGACTTCTTCTGGGGAAATTGTTTTTTATAATTCTATTTTTTTTTTTGTAATTTGCCATTTTCTTGTAACTTTAACAAATTTTAAACAATTTAATTTGGTATAACTTGTAGAATTTTAAAAGTTATATAAAATCTCGGTATCTGAGCCATTTTGTATTATACTGCGTTTACATTTGGCCTTAGATCTCAAGATTTCAATGGAAATCTCACACAACAATTTTGAGAATGTTGAATATATTGAGGGGAGGAAACACTGGTAACTTTTAAATCTTTCTTTCTTTATTGTTTTACTCCGCCGGAAGTAAAAATTAGAACCACGCAATACTTCTTTTGATTAGTAACACGTTTTTATTGGGTTTAAATTTATTTTTATTACACTTTTTCATAATTATTTTATTATTTTAGGTCTGTACGAGGTAATTTTGGGTAAAGTCTGGTAAAATGAGAGTAAGCAAAATATTCTCTCACAAAACCATAAAAATGCCCAAAATACTGCGAACGCACAAAACCACATTTTATACCCAAAAATAAACGTCAAATTTATTCATATTAAAAAACAGCTTAAATAATGAATATATTTGAAATGGCAAATATCTATTTACATTTTCAAATGTATTTTGCATTATTAAGAAGGAAAAGTTCTTTATAGTAAATTTTTATTTAACATTAATTTTTTTCAAAAATGCAAAACAGCTAATTTGTTAGCAACAGCTGATGGTTTGACAATTTTACCATTTTACCCAAACAAAAAGTACGGGTAACTTCTGGTAAAATGAGAAACACAATTACTCTCTCATGAACGCTCTCATTTACCCAATTTTTGTTACAAGAAACGCTTTCTGGTAAGATTGGGTTCCCGCGGGCACCCGCGGTAAGGTACGTCGAACACACCTTTTGTAATATTTTTATTGTCAGCTGTTCACCAGCCTTGCCACTTTTTTATGCAAAGATTTTACAAACTAAGCAAAACGCAGTGTTGTATACTGTAAAAGTCTACACAATTGCGAGATTTTCATAAGAATTTTTACAAATCTCGTAAATTTGCGGGAATTCCACGAGTAAAAAAGGCCCTGCAGAGATGGGATTAGGTGCAGTTAGTACCTCTGCACCCAAACTTATTATACTATTTATTATTTATTATACGTTTAGGTGTCCCTTATATATAGAACAAAAATATATACTAATATTTACTGAATATTTGTGATTTTTTTTCCTCGAACACAAAGCCGAAACTTTCTAAATCGATAGAAAAATATCTAATTTTTTTTAAAGTAAAAAAATTGGCTGAATTTTAGATAAATTGAGATATCTTTTACACTAAAAATTCGGATCTACTAGTTTTGATACACTCAGAAAAAAAGTTAGTAGAAAAATTTGTAATTGGTTTTCAATCCCACTTTACTATTTTTGTACTGATTTTTAGTAAAAAAAATTATTATTGAGCAAATATTTTTGCTATTTACATTTTACAAATTACAGAGTTTTTACATAATATTTACAAATTTTTGTTGCTAATTTCAGAAATCATTTTACAAATTTTTGAAAACCGTTTTGCTAAAATTAGCAAAAAAAAAAAATTAAAATTTTTTTAATTTTTTATCTCTTCTCTATGCTCTTTCCAAAGAAATCAACATATTAATCAGCAAAAAGAATTTCCTAAATACAGACTAAAAATCTTATGGACTTACATTACACGTTTAAAATTTATAATATCGTAGAAGTCATTTCTAGCTCGAGTGTGTAAAAATTTTCCTTTTAAAAGGGAATAATAAATTACTGAAAGTTACAATTGCCTTCTTTGGATTTGGGATTATAAAACTCAGTTAATTTTTTTTTAGATAAAAATAGCTTAAAATATATTTTTTAAATGTATATCCATTTCCATTTATACTTATTGAACATGTATTTACTTTAGCATCCCAGCAAAAACTCTCATTATCAAAAGAAACTAGAATATTTATATTACTTATAATTCGCCATCAGTATAACTAGTATTTTTGTTAGACGAAGTTGTTTTTATAGTCAGTCAAGCTTACGTGGTTATTTACGTAATTCTTATTTATTTACAAAAATTATGTGATATTGATAATTACTTATTTCTTAATTTCTACACTCACCAAAAAAAGTCTGTAATGGCAACTTAAAATTTTGCTGTTATTACAGGAAATTTTGCTAATTTGAGCCCAGCGGTATTTTTTGCTAATCTTAGCAACACATGTCTGCTGGCAATGAATGTACAATGAAATTTGTAGAAAAATTAGTAGCCGCTACTTAATTTTAGTATACTTTTTCTAAAGTGGAATTTAAAATCTGTTTGCTAAAATCAGCAAAAAAAATTTCTAAAGATTTTAAATATTAGTACAAAATTTTAAATTTATTTTTTTTTATCGAGCATTACATTTTTTATTTTATTTTATTTATTTTTTTTTTTCAAAAAATATTTTATACAAAATTAAAAACCAAAATCGAAGGCTTAAAAATCTTAAAAATTGTTAAAAAAATAAACGAATTTATCATTTTGTTTTTATTTGGTAATTTCTGTTTTGAAAAATATTTTAGTCAAATTTTTTTTACTTTTAAGGTCAAATTTTAATTGGTGTTAGGGCTGATTTTTAGAACTAAAAAAACGTTTTAGTACATTTTAGGTGGATGTCCTATTTTTGGACATCCTACATTTTGGACATTATAAGGCAATTTTTAAGTAGCTGTAAGTTTTAATTAGAAATATCCAATTTTTTAAAATATCCACTTTTTTTAAAATTAGTAATTTTTTTTTTGCTAATTTTAGCAAATCGGTTTTCGAAAATTTGTAAAATGATTTCTGAAATTAGCAACAAAAATTTATAAATATTCTGTAAAAACTCTGTAATTTGTAAAATGTAAATAGCAAAAAGATTTGCTAAATAAAATTTTTTTTACTAAAAATCAGTACAAAAATGGTTAAGTGGGATTGAAAACCGTTTACAAATTTTTCTACTAATTTTTTTTCTGAGTGCAATAAGTATGTATAGGAGTATAACTTATGACATAATGATTCTTTAATAATTTTCTTTGCTTAAAAAGGATTTTCATTTTTGTAAAAAATTAATTATTTTTTTGCAGGGAAACAATTTTTTAGGGAAATTAAAAAAAAACATTTGAAATTCTTTCGAGTGAAATTTTTTTTGGCGAAGTTTTTGAGCAACATTTTTTTCCTGATACAAATATATTTATAGCGTATAAATAATTTTTTTGGGAAGCCAAAATTTTATTATAGAGGGTCAACTAATCGAGTTTCTGTTTCTTTTTTTTTTTTATGGCGACTGTATTTCTGTCCTTTGAATTTTATGCAGCATACTCTAATTCTTTTTCTTGTTATTTAGATATTAATAAATGAACCTCCTTTAGTGAAATTTTGCTGGGATTTCTCGTATGGGAGTAGGAGAAACGCCACAACAAAACACTTTAGTATTTCAATCAATTATGCTTTCTAAGCTTTTAGAAAATACATTTTCTTTATACTTTCTCTATTTCCCTTATATTCTTATACAAATAGTACATGTAGTTTTTATACATTTATACTTCAAAAATATATTTGGGGGGGGGGGATTTATATAAGATTGCAAATATTGTGTATACTTTATGAATTTAATGTGGAACTTTATACAGAAAAAAAATAGACTACAGATATTATACAATATACATTTAAGTGAATCCCCAGTCATTGTATTCTTCGTTCATTGCTTTATGTTGTGTTCCCATTTCATTTCTTGTTTTTTGTCCATTTAACTATTTAAGTGTTTGTATTGTCCTACATCACGTTTTCCATTTTTTATTTTATTGTAAATTTTTATGTGTTCATTTTTATGACGTATCAGCATTTAAGCTGTTTTATTTTCATTTCAAAGACATTAGTCTAAGGACCACTTTAATAGTATGAAATTTTGTTTGAAAATTTAAGACTTAAGTAATATTTTAGAAAACAAAATTCATGCTGACTATAAAACTGACCCTTAATGTATTTTAAAATTCTTATTTTAGCTTTTTTTTCTTTCAATATTTTCAGAAAATTTAGAAATATTTAACATTGCTATATAAAACATTTTTAAGTGTATAGAACACAAAAAGGTATTAAATAAATTATTTTTGTCTAAAAGTTATAAATATTTTAACAACAACCAAAATGGAAAGGCCCCTCATATTTGATATTACATTATGTCACAAGTTTTTAATTTTAAGGTTAAACTTTTATTTTAACTTTAAAAACATATATAAAATCTAACCCGATTTTGATAAAATTAGGATCTATATATAACATTTTAATATATATATATATAACATATTAAAACATACACCCAGAAAATTGTATCAGTTGTGTCCACCGAATATGTTGCCAATCGAATTCTGGCGGTTACGACAACTGTTTTCATATTAAATTATATTTTTAGCTGTGAAAGCCAATATTCAGTTGTACAATTTAATATTTATAATTCCATAGAAATATTTTTACGTTCCACAAAATTTTATTTTAAGAAAAATATTATATTTTGAAATTTTTCCGGTATCGAACCTAGGCAATCAGATTCATAGTTCACACACTTAAAAAAGTTTGTAAGTTAAAATAACTGAAAATATCATTTAAAAGAAATGATATTTTATTTAAAAACCGGTCTATTTAATTTTCATTTAAATGAAATGCCATTTGTTATTTATTTTTAAATGTTAATTAAACAACAGACACATCCGTAAGAAACAAATGATATAATCAGTTAAAATAAATGTCAAAATTTTACCTACCAATCCTTAAAAAGTTAATGTTTTTTTTTTCATTTATTTTTGTATTTTTTGTTTTTTTAATATACTCGTACAATACAAAGTGTACATATGTATGCATAGCTATAGACACTTTTTGTGTGAATGTGTTTGTGTATGTATGAAGTTCTTGTAATTTGTATTGAAAAATTTTGTATATATACAACCAATTTAAATAAAAAAACAAATTGAAATTTTTTGAATATTTATTTTTGAAACAGACAGCAAACAAAATTTAAATTTGTAATAACTGTTACGGACACAAATAAACCACAAGTTTCCGTATTTATTAAATTTCAAACAAATGAAAAAAATAAATAAAACTGCAAAAAAATGGTAAATGATAGTAAATTATTTCGAATAAATGTTATATAGATACCCAGCAAAATAAAATGGATGTTATTCTTTACGAATCTCTTTTTCAGAACATCCAAAGAAGTTAATAGTGCAAATTTTTCGATTTGTAAGAAGTCATTTTAAACAACTTCCAAAATGTTGATATTAACCCCTACTAGTAAAAAAAATTATTTAGTTGGTCCATAAATGGTTAGTTCCTGCAGTCATTAAATGCCTTATTGGAAACATATTTTGCATACCAGTGATATTCACTTTGTCCTGGTCGGAATAATAATTATTTGCGTTTTTAAAATCACAATTTTTAACTTTAAAAAAAGCCACTTCCTATATTTATTTTGTAGTCCCGATGTATTTAACAACTTCCGTAAACTAATGAAAAAGTCCATCTGCTCATCAATTTTTTATAGCACCGAAACAAACTACTTCCTCCCAATGACACGCCAATGTTAAAATCATTAATGATTCACCGAAATTTTCACAACTTCGTGCTCAGTAGATGTAGTGTTTAACTACTTCTTCCTCAGCTCTTATTTTGCTGGGTATTTATTTGAAAAATAAATGTATGTTCCTTTATTATGAAATGGAACGGAAAACTTTTTTATTAAACTACAAACAGTTAACTACATAATATTCTGATTGCACTCTTGCTTACTACACCACAACTTACTTTAATTTTCTTTGATATATTTGCAATTTAAACTTTTGAATATTTTATTTTAATTAAAAAAATTATTTATTAAATGTTTGCCTTTTCCGGGATTTGAACTCGTAAAATCGGAGTACTGAGCTACCTCTCTACCCACCACACCACAAACACTTATAAATTTTCATGGCTAATTTCGAATTTAAAAAATTTGTGAGGAAAACAAATATAAGTATAAAATTTGCTTATCAATACCAATCATAAGAGACGTTTATTACACAGTTCAACACAAAAAAAAAAAAAAAAAATTACGGGTTTCCGACAATTGATTCTTATTAGGGAGACCAACAAAAAAATATACGTGTGTCGGCATTTTGATAGTTTACATCGGAATTTCATTTTAGAGGCGGTTTAAGTTTCCCAGCTCTGGCCTGTTCTTGCAGCATATAGGTATATAAAACTATGTTTTCTTTACATCTGAGGTGTAGGGTATGTTCAGCAATTTTGTAGATAATGGTATGCCAAATATTTTTGTAGAACATATTAACCCTCTAAATCTCACTCATAACGGCATTTTTTGGCTTTATTCTAATAAATTTTAAAAAACATCCCGAAAAGGGGGAGGGGCGTGGATGAAATGTTCTACAAAAATATTTGCCATAAAATTCTACTATATATGTCAGAACACACCAAAAGCGAAAACTTAACACAAACACCAAAAACCAATCAAATTCAAGATTGCTCATCAGATTTCTAGTCAAATTTTGGGATGACCAAAATATTAAAAGTCAAATTTTGGGATCACATACATTCACATCCACAATTCGGTTACTTCTACTGAATAACCGTACACAGAAAAAAGTATCACAAAATTTTAAGTAATTAAAAATATTTGTTAAAATTCAAATTCGATTTCTAACAATTTTTTGTTTGAAATATTTGTAAATTGTCACTTTTCATATAAAAATTCTTTGAAAATAAAAATTTAAGTAACAAAAAAATAACAAAAAGTTTTTTGTTGTTACAAATTCTATTGTTGGTGCCTTTTTAAAAAATATTTTTTTTGTATTTACAAAAATGTTCTATGGACGATGTTCAATATTACAAACAGAATTTTGTAATTTTATTCTGTGTACTTGTAGTTACCACTTTTGAATATCGACAATTTTTTAATAAATTTGATAGATTGCAACAAATTTCTAATATATTCACTAAATAAATGTTTGCTTCCACCGCACACAAATATTAAACGAATTTTATTTTTAAAGATGATTGGAAATACCAATGATGGAATAATACGATTGATTTTTAGTGTCTTTTCCCTTTTTTTAATTCCCAATACAACATTTTTGCTTTATTAATGAAGAATTAAGTTATTCCAACTAAAATTAAATCCTCACAAATAAATGTTTATGGTTTTGATCGAATTGCAACCAATCTTATCTCTAGGTGTATATGTGATAAAATAAAAAAAATTTAACATCGACGTTCCTCGAGGTCAAAAAGGGACTTAAAAATTAATTTTTTTTTTGCTCTTTATGGTATTTACCCAGAAGGAAACATATGAAAGTGTGGTAACATTGGAAAGGGTTCTTTTTTGGCTTTTTTGAATTTGATGTTGTAAAAGTTTCAACAATTTTGTGTTCGTTTTATGAATATTTTGGTTATTTAATTTTTCTGTCAAATTTACATACATATTTTAATCCTGATTATATTTCAGCCGACACAAATATATATATATATTTTTTTTTGATATTCTGAATTTTACCAAATTTTTCGCGAAGAAGTTTTTTCTACTTTTTTGAACAACTTGCCGATTCTATGCTACACTCAGAAAAAAAAGTTAGTACAAAACTTTATAAACGGTTTTTAATTCCACTTAACTATTTTTGTACTGATTTTTAGTAAAAAAAATTTAGCAAATCTTTTTTCTATTTACATTTTGCAAATTACAGAATTTTTACAGAATATTTACAAATTTTTGTTGCTAATTTCAGAAATCAATTTAAAAATTTTTAAAAACCGATTTGCTAAAATTAGCAAAAAAAATTACTAATTTTAAAAAAGTGGTTATTGAAGAAAATTTTATTTCTAATTAAAACTTACACCTGCAAACTTAAATTTCCTTAAAATGTTATATATATTAAAAACAGGGATCGGAAGTGAAGAAACCGACTCATGTCTAAAAATACACTCAAAAAAAAATAAATAAATAAAACATGAACTAAAATATAATCAAAAATTTCCTTCAAAATAGTTTTTAAATTGTCTTAAAAAAAATTTTCTTAAAAAGGAATAAAAATTCCTAAGTTTGAGGAAAAACGAAACAGTTTATATACTCGGAAATAGTTCATATTTTTCCTAAGTAGTATTTCTTGATTTTAGGAAAATAAAACAAGTCAATTAAATAAAAATTCATTTATCTTAGTTTTAAGCAATTTGCATACTCCATTTAGTTCAAAAAATGTGTCTAACTTAAATCGAAAAAGTACTTGATCATAATGTGTGTTCATTTTTTGTTCGCGAGTAGTAAAATGAACTAAATTTTAGAAAGCCATTTCCAAATTCAGTTTTTAAGAATACTACATTCTAATTTTAAAGAATTGTTTTCTAAAAATTAGTTCAGACAATTAAAAACAAAAATGAATAAATTTTTTCCTATGTAATAATAAAAATTCACTTGATTTTAGAAACTGATGAATTATTTCTAAGGAAAATTTTCATGCAACTTAGTTCAGATAAATTTTAAAAATTTAAATAAAATATTCTTTTTTTTTCAAGTAAAAGTTTTCTAATTTTTAAAAATAATAAAATTGTGTATAAGATTTTTTTTTGTTGGAAAACGTTTAAATTATTTTTAATATTCTATTCCAAAAAAGCAATCAATTAAAAACAAACCAGTTAGTTTTCCTAGTTTTCAAGAAAAATATTATTAAATAAAAGAAATTTAAGTAACCATTTAGAAAAACTATCGCGCATGATTGTAATTTTTGGTTTGTGATCGCGCGTGTGCGTGAGTCAAAAATCTCTCACGTGCCCATTTCTAATCTTATCAGTCTTAAATATTGAACTTAAAGTAGCTTAAAATATATTTTAAAATTTTGTTAGCAAAGGATAAAAAATTTCGAACTTGCGCTCTTATGTAATAAATTTGTTTGTTGACTACAATACAAAATTCCGCAGGCACATTTTATACATTACGACATAATGGTTTTTCTATTATTGAAGTAGCGCTAATTAAACTTTATATTTATTGAACTATTTTTTTCACTTAATAATAAAAAAGTATGTCAAATAAAGTTTAAGCTAAAAATCCCATAAAATAAACTTATGACTTTTCCATTTTTCAATAATAATAAGAAATATACCCGTAATATTTTGTATTTTTGCAACAATTTCCTTTTATTAGTTTATTTAAGAAGACAAAGGACCCCCAGTGTTCCTTAGCCATAGATGCCGTGTGTCACTTAGGGCGTACCTTTTTGTAGTTCTCTCAAGCAGAACCGTTAATTAACTACGAAAAGGATCTGACTTTGTCACAATTTATTACGTTTCAGGATATCCTGCGGTACATTTTTTTTAATTTGTTTACCTTTTTGCTAATGAAATTTAATTTATATTTTAATACATGAAATAAGTATAATTCAATTTAGTCTTAAGACAAAATTGTTAATTGTTAAGGGCAGTGTCCTCACAAAGCGGAAGCCCTCTGAAAGTGGGAAAATACCTACTCAATGAGTGTAAAGTACTTTCAAAATTAAGGTAAAATATATTACCTTTACCATAGAAGCAGAGGATAAGGATAATTTTCACTTAAAAGAAGTGCTATTTAACTTGTTGTTGGAAAATATTTTAGGGAGTTAAGTCCTAGTTTATAGTAAAAAAAAAATATATCTAATGAACTTAAATAAAATAAAATTTTTCTTAAAGCCAAGGAAATATTTCCTAACTAACAGTAAAATTTTAGATGATGTATTAGGGGGAAATTTTATTTTTTTCTAATATAAATTTACTTCTCAGTAGTAAAATTTTACTATAATTTAGAAATTTTAACCAAATTTTAAGTAAAATGTGTTTCTTAATTTCAAGGAAAATTTTATTAAATATTGTTAAAAAGTGTCTTTGGCGACGTTTTCATTTCAATTTTTCCTCTAATTTTTCTAAATTCTAGTTCATTTTTTTTTTGAGTGTAGATATCTTTTTTAGAACACCGCTGAGAGTGAATGTTTCTGTTGATAAGTAACTGCACCAACAAAGCTAATATAATTAAAAAAGTTTTATATTCTTAATACATTTTAGGTAAATTTAAAAATATATATATTTATATATATTTGTTTTCTCACGTATGTAAATTTAATTTTTCTCAACAGAATAATTTTCTTTAATCTTCTTAAGTATCAACACTACGTATGAGTGTTATTATAAATATATTTGTATAATATTACGTATACGTTGTGTTGTTTTAATAGCATTTGCAGTTGGAGTGACCTTAAAACTTCAAATAGTGGTATAATAAAATGCTAAATTTATTATTGTATAATAATATTATATTAACAAGAAACTTTAACCTTGTGCTATCTACCATTTTCTTTGTGTTCTTTTAAATGGGTCAAATCATAAATATTTCATTAGCTAGCAAGGCCACCAATGACCTTCAAGTTTATATATAAAATTTTTGTTTCTTTTCACACCTGTTTGCATTGTTGTTATTGTTGTAGATTATTGTTTGTGTGAATGTTCTAGTTAGTTAGTTGGTTTGTTTGTTTGTTCGTTTATTGTATAAGTATTTGCAAAAAAATTAAGTAGAAAATAAATAAAAACTATCTACATTGGTAATAATTAGAGATGGGCAAAGGGTAAATACTCAAATGGTAAATACCCGGTAAAATTAGGTTAATTGGGTAAAAATGGCTAAATACCCGGGCATTTACCAAAAGTTGTAGAAAATTTGATGAGCAAAAAAATTTTGCAGCAAAATTTAATAAATTTTATACTTAATTTTATTAATAAAAATTCTTACAGAGTAGTTGGAAAATAAGAACTTAAAGCAATAACTATTCCAACAAACAATACGTACAGTTTACGTACCGGTTTCGGTGCGTTATAAACGGAATCCAACCCCGTTTACGTACCGTTTTCTTTATCCGTAAACAAACCAGAAAAAGGATTTTAAGGAACATAGAAACTGATTCGAATCCCTTTAAAACCGTAAATGACGGACCGTATATATCGGATGAAAAACGGAGTTGTCCGTTAAAAGTCTGTCAATAACGGACCGTTTACGGACCGGATATATCGGACGAAAAACGGAGTTGTCCGTTAATAGTCCGTCAGTGACGGATCGTTTACGGATCCGTATTCGGTCCGTATTCGTACCGTTTTTTTCAACAAAAAACGGATTTGTGTAAAGGCATATTATTTTAATTTTTAATAGCCAATTTTTATTTTATTTTTCTTTAAATTTATTTACAAAGATATTGAAAAAAAATATAACAAAACTTAAAAAACTAAATACAACAAATACCAAACAAATTATAAACAAATACCATATTTATCTCCAGCATAATTAGCATCCATTAATCACTGAGTTTGTGGCCCATTAAAAATCATAAAAAAAAATAAAACAAAAATTTAATTTTGGTTTACAATGGTGGTACTTACGATATAATGAAGCAGACAATGCAACTTTGCAAATTTTTCCACAAAATCTATTTGAAACTGTCGAGCTATTTTTTTTTATTTGCAAATCTTCATAACTTTGAACACATCATCGTAAAACTTGTTTTCAATTTCATAAATATTTACCTGAGAGATACTTAAGTATTCGTATTTATAACTGATGAAAAACAGTGGTCCGTATTTAACGGTACAGAAACGGATACACCAAAACGGAGTAAAAACGTATTGATTTTGAAAATTCAATTATACGGTTCGTTAATGTTCCGTTTACGTACAAGCTTTGACGGATACGTATTTTCGGACCGTAAACGTACAGTAGAAGCCGGATTCATGAATCCGTACGTAACGGAGAGCCGTAAAAATGGGATATTATATATATATATATTAGGGTGGGCCGATTTGTAAGGATGGCACAATGTTGATTGCCAAATAGACCCACCCTGATATACATATTTATTTTTGCAACATTACATTATCAATTTGAAATCACTGTCACTGTCGCTGAATGTTTCACTCCGAAAATAATTAAACGAATAATGGGTGATACCAGTGGAATTGGAAGGTGCTTCCTCAAATAAATTTGTAAAATTGATTGCATCCTCAGCCGGTAATATTTTTGAGGAAGTATACATTTGTCGTATATCGTTATTGGCGAGATTCCAAATGCTTTTTATAAACACCCAAATAAATTCCTAAAAAAGGTATTTATCTTTTTTTACCCGGTATTTACCTATGCATCAGGTAAATACCGGGTAGAATTACATCTCTAGTAATAATGCAAATAGATCTTTTAGCCAGACTAAATTTTAGGAAGTAGAAAAAGTTATAATATTTAGAAAAACAATTAAAAACGAATTTCTATCGACTTCCTTAGCACATTTTCGGAAAATTATTTTTTATTTCTTCTTATGCGATTTCTTTAAAATTTGGATATGTGATTGAGAAGACAAAATATTTTAATAAGAATGAATTTCTAATATCATTTCACTGCCAATTTCTTTTACAAGTCCTATCCTGCCTCTCTCTGTCTATGAAATTTTATTTGTAATTACTCAGATACTTAAAGTCGCTGTCAATACACTCAGAATATTATGTAGTTAACTGTTTGTAGTTTAATAAAAAAGTTTTCCGTTCGATTTAAAAATAAAGGAACATACATATATTTTTCAAGGAAATATCTATATTAACTTTTTTATACATTTATTCCAAATGATTTACTATCATTTAATGATTTTTTTCAGTTTCATTTATTTTTTTCATTTGTTTGAAATTTAATAAAAATTTACACAAAACGGAAACTTGTGGTTTATTTGTGTCCGTAACAGTTATTACAAATTTAAATTTTGTTTGCTGTCTGTTTAAAAAAAAAATCAAAAAGTTTCAATTTGTTTTTTTATTTAAATTGGTTGTATATATACAAAATTTTTCAATACAAATTTCAAGAAATTCATAAACAAACAAACATACACAAACACATTCATACAAAAAGTGTCTATAGCTATGCATACATACATTTTGTATTGTACCAGTATTTAAAAAAAAAAACAAAAAATACAAAAACGGAAACAATTTCAAATAAATGAAAAAAAAAACATTTTTTTTTTAAGGATTGGTAGATAAAATTTTAACATTTATTTTAACTGATTATATCATTTGTTTCTTACGGATGTGTCAGTTGATTAATTAACATTTAAAAATAAATAACAAACGGCATTTAATTTAAATGAAAATTAAATAGACCGGTTTTTAAATGAAATATCATTTCTTTTAAATGATATTCTCAGTTATTTTAACTTACAAACTTTTTTAAGTGTTTGATTAAACAATTAAGCTTTTACATTACCGCCGCTTTACATATTATGTATTTTTTTTTGTTCTATCGTGAAGCATTCAAATTTACGTTTTCATTCAAATTTATATTGTATACACTTACCCTTGATTTGAGCTGAGAAAAGTTTTATTAAAAAATTATATTCAACAAAACCAACCACCATTAAATTGAAAAACAAAAACTCTATGGTTGTTGAAAATGACATTTGGATTTATTATAACAACGTTTAGTTTAAACACTCGAAATTGTTTGTAGTTTAAATTAACTAAAAATGTAATTTAAAATAAATAAAAAATCATTTAAATCAAAAGAACTTTTTATTTATTTTTAAATCTTAATAAATGTACTTATGTTACGATATCCCTAAATAATAAATGATTTTTCATTTGTTTTAACTGTCATAAATCCACAAAAATAAATGATATTTATTTTACTTAAACGTTTAGTTTAAACACTTGAAATAGTTCGTAGTTTAAATTAACTAAAAATGTAATTAAGAATAAATGAAAAATAATTTAAAAACCGGTCTATTAACTTTTCAAAGAACTTTTCATTTATTTTTAAATTTTAATAAATTAACTTACAATATCCGTTAATAATAAATGATTTTTCATTTGTTTTAACTGTTAATATTATAATCACAAGTCCGTTTAAATAAATGATATTTCCTTTATTTAAATGTTTAAACACTAAATATAGTTTGTAGTTAAAATTAACTGAAAATATTATTTAAAATCAATCATTTAAAATCCAGTCTGTTAACTTTTCATTTAAATCAAAAGAACTTTTCATTTATTTTAAAATTTAATTAAATTAACTTACAATATCCGTTAATAATAAATGATTTTTCATTTGATTTAACTGTTAAAACTACAAATCCATAAACACAAATGATTATTCCTTTTTTTATTTATTTTAATTTAAAATAACCACAAAATCCGTAAAAAGTAATGACTTTCCTTTAATACTTTTTTTTTGTAACTTTCACCAACTTAACTACAAAATTTGTAAAAATCAATGATATTAAATTTTGTGCAACGTAATAATATTTATCTAAAATATAAATATTAAATTAGACAACTGAATATTAGCTTTCACAACTAAAAATAAAATTTAGTATGAGAACATTTATCGTAACCGATATAATTAGATTGACAATACATTTGGTGGCCATAATTAATATTGTTTTCTGAGTGTATATATAAAGAATCAATTTTTTAATAAATCATTGAATTAAAAAAAAATATTAACTAAAATAAAAAATCCATATTTTCATGTAATTTATGATTTAAATAAATGAAAAAAAGGTTTGACAAATATATTTCTTTATATTTATACTATTTTATAATTTAAAAACAAATGTACGGATAACAGTTTAAATAAACTACCGGCAGTTAGTGTTAAAATACTTTGAGTGTAATAATAAGTATATACGAGTTAGTATGTATATTAAAAAAAAACTTACCCTGACCTTCATACGAGTCTTAAAAGGTTTTAATTTATATTTTGTTACAAGTATTTCCAATATTTACGGAAATAGTGTACATTTTTGTAATAATTTCCACAACGTTAGGTGTTTGATTATGCAAAGTAAGGCCCTATTTAAATTTTTCTTTCAAGTTGATTTTTTTTTAAATTTACTCACTATTCTTGTTAATTTATATTTACACAATCTGCATGAAAAAAAGTTTGGGATTGTGTAAATTAAATAATAGCTGTGTTTTTGAGCGGCAAACTATCAAAGTTAGTTAATATCATTTTCGTAAAAATTGGAATCAAGCCAACATTAAGTACGAGTGTTAACTCTTAACGTCTTAGGCCAATTTTTTTACGGGAATGGTATAAACAAATTTTAATAGCTTGCCGCATAAACACAGCTAAGGTGTACTAAAATTACATTGGTAAGAAATCATATTTATGAAAAATTTAAAACAATCTTAGAGCCAATTTATACGATGCAATTTATTTCGTGCAACTTTCTTAATTCCCTTTTCAAAGTTGCTTTCAAAGTTATGCATATTTATACGGTGACTTTAATTGCACGAAAACTGAATATGAATGAAGCAACAAAAGAAAAATGCATATAAGTGTGAAAGTGAGATAACAGAAACATGCACGGAAAACGAAAAACGTACCTTTTTTGTTACCACGCTTGCTTCTCTACCCCGTTCGTAAACAAACAAATAATTGCACGCAATAATTGCATGCAACAAAGTCACCGTCTAAATTGGCTCTTATTATAATAAAAGGTTTTTTATAATCATGAAACATTTAATTTTACTGAAAGTTTAGGAAGCTTTCCAAAATTATGATAGTGCTTTTTTTATAAGTTTAATAAGCTTTCACTATAATTTATCTTTTTTTGCGTTTTTTTAATATCAATTTTACTATAAATAGTTAACACCCATGAGTTGTTTGGAAAATTCCAAAATTTATGTCATATCGTAGTTGTAAAAGGGTTAATTGAGGGTTAATTTTTTTACATATAAGTTAGCATTAGTCATTCTATCTGTTTTATTTCGTCATTTCTTTAGTTATTAAAGTTTATTGTCTCTTATTGCAATAACAAAAAAATTGTACACTTGTTCTAGTTTTTGTTTTTACATTTTATATCAATTTTATTTAAAAAGCTTTTTATGTAAGAAAATAATAAATAAACGGTAATGATTTGTTGAGGGAAAATGGTGTCATTTAAAAAAAAAACTTAAATATAAACATGTTTTGTTTTGCCTTAGGGAATATGTGTGTTTTTTTATGATAAGCAGAGGAAACATTTAATATTTAATGTCTCAAAGGATTTGTTTTTTATACTTTCGCTTGGGGTTATTAAATGTTGCAAAGCTTTTTTTTTGTTTTTGTAATTTAGCCTAGTAAGTTGTTACGATTTCGATTTTTCACAGTAATGAGTTTATCATCAAATTGTGTACAAGTTTTTTCAAGCAAAGTTATATACCAAACATGATGAACAATTGATGACAAGCGATTTATGTAACAGATTCATCATGATTATGAAACTTTTTTTTTTCCCTGAGCGTAGTCAATTTGCCCTACATAGTTAATCTAGTAAAAATTAAATTAACTGCTAATGGTAACATTGAAATTAAACAGTTAACGTTTTAGTAGATGATCTGGTAAGATCATATACATTTTTTAAAAGATAAAAGTTTAACTTTGTCTAAGCGATCCGTCATAAGCTAAACCATGGAAAATGTTACCGTTAGCAAAAAATATTTTTGCGGCAATGTTTTAACAGAAATTTTTGTTTGAATCTGTGTGTTTGTTTGTTTGTTAGTGTTGCAAAGCGTCATTATGAAAAAAAAAAACACAGAGTTGCACACAATAAGTTAAATGACTACAGAGTTGCTTATAAATAGATAGTACCCAGATTAAATGTTGTTTTAACTGTTAATCAAACCTACTAAAATATGGTTAAATCGAACATTTTTCTTTTCCAAATGAATAAAAAAAATTATAATTTTTGTATTAAAGAGGAGTAAACAGAAAGAATTGTATTTTCTGGTCAGTTATGACCGGCAAAAACATTTTTCGCTTCTTATAGTCTTAATTGTAAATATCTCTTTTTTTAATTTACAACTTTAAAGTAAAAAGCTGATGAAAGCTAACCAAATGTTGAGTTATTAATTTAAGATGGAATTTATTTATGTGTTTTCAAAATCCACACCAATTAAATAAGTCAAATCAGGTATCAGCTGACATTGAAAGACATGTGTTTATTATATTCTCCACCATATATAGTGAGGGTATATATATATCAGCTTGTCATTCCGTTTGTAACATGTCGAAATATGGGTCTAAAGTATATATATTCGTGATCCTTATGCGATTTTAAGTCGATTTAGCGATACACGTCTGTCTGCCTATTGAAATGGTGATCACGACGCGAAGACGCAAGTAGAGGTTCCTATTTTAACCCAGATTATTTGGCATCCACCCGAGCAGTTTGGTAATGAAAATGAGCAAAATCGGTCTGGCGGTTAAAAAGTTATGAGTGAAAATGTGAAGGTACCTCTAAATTTTCCATACAAATTGGTGTATTTTAGTACAATTTCATAGTAGCGACTGGCAAGTAAAATTTTTTCACCAGTCGTTTAGAAATGAATAATATTTTGAATTCACATCAAATTTTTTCACCACTAAAATTTTTTTCCACCACAAAAATTTTTTTTTACCTCAAAAAAAGTTTTTGACCTCAAAAAATTTTTTTTACCTCCATAATTTCACTTTAAAATTTTTTAACATTATTTGTATCAAAAACAGTAGAGATTTTTTTTTAAGGATATTGGTGGAGGGTATTCAAAGATTCAACACAGCCGAATTTAAGCCTATTTTTTAACTTGTTTTTTTCTTTTGTTCAAAACGTACGAAACGTGCCCCCATACTCGGAAATGGATGTACAGGAATGGTAAGAGTTTGAGTTGGCCGTAATACAATACAATGCTTACCATAGGCAATAGGGTTAAAATATGTTTGTGTGAATCATAAAATGATTAAGTAATAAATAACTAGGCAAGATAATTACTAATATTTTTTTAATGACTTTTACTTGCTTATTATATATTTTTTTTCTTTTAGCTATTTTCCATTGTTGTCTTCGGTTGTATATCATCAGAAGGTTATCGTGAAGAGGATGGCAAAGATGTGTGCATATTAAATGATGATAATATGGCATGTAAATATGGCAACACAGTGGGTGTATTTGGTTTTATAGCGTCAATGGCCTTCATAGTGGGAGAATTTCTATTTGAACGTATGTCATCGGTGAAAAGTCGGAAACGTTTTGTTATGGCAGATATGGGGTTTTCAGGTAAAATGAGTTGTTAAAAAAGAACAATAGAAATAAAAAAAAAATAACAATAAATATGTATCGATGGTCATTAGTTGGGCTTTCATAATTGACCAATTTGTAAAATTTGAGATAAGTGGGCCAAACAATGTTTCCACTTAACATAAGTCCTATGACATCCTTATTTCAAACAAAAAGAGTAGACGAATAACTAAAACCAAAGTCGCTAAGGTTAACAGTGTTGCCAACTAAAATTCTCATTTCACTCGTTACATTGGGACAAAATATCGAGTGGTAACACATTTCCCCTTAAAACCAAAATGTTTTATCTTGTTGGTCTACTTTCTTTATTTAAATTTGATAACGATTTTTTTTTTTTATATATAAATTTCTTAGTTATAGATTTGATTGTTAAATTAATTAAATTTATATTTACAGCATTTTGGGCCTTTATGTATTTTGTGGCCTTTATTTATATGTGGTCACAATGGAGCTCGGCTGAAATGCCACCTGGTGGCATTGGTGCCAGTAATATGCAAGCTGCTATAATTTTTTCATTATTTTCCATATTTTTGTGGGTAAGTATTAAGCCACTACTGTTTATTAAGGTGGGTCAGTGGACAAAACTAAATTTTATAACCCTCCAAAACCAAACTATTTAAGAGAATTCCTAAAATATTAAGTTTTTTGCGATAACACTCATCCATTCTAAACATTCTGATTTTGATGAAATTTGGATATGTAATAGAAAAAATAAATTTCAGATCTCTCAGAATTTCAGAATTTTAAGGGTTCAAAAAGAGGTTCAAAAATTGCTGGTTTTTCGTTTTTCTAGGGGGTTTTTGACATATCAAAATTAAAGGAAACATATGCAAGTGGCATCATTGGAAAGTACCTTTTACTGGTACCTTTTCTCGGTACTAATTTACTTTTTTGAATTTACTGTTGTAAAAATTTTGATGTCTCAGAATTTTAAGGGGTCAAAAAGGGGTTCAAAAATTGCTGGCTTTTCGTTTTTCTAGGGGGTTTTTGACATATCAAAATTAAAGGAAACATATGCAAGTGGCATCATTGGAAAGTACCTTTTACTGGTACCTTTTTCCGGTACTAATTTACTTTTTTGAATTTACTGTTGTAAAAATCTTGTGTAATTATATGGGTAATTATATGAAATTTTAGTAAACTTTTTGTAAAGTGGATTTTAAAATCTGTTTGCTAATATCAGCAAAAAAATGTACTAAATATTATTAATATTGGTACAAAATTTCAAATTAATTTTTTTTTATCGAGCATCAAAATTTTTTTTATTTTATTTTATATTTTTTCAAAAAATATTTTAGACAAAATTAAAAAAAAAATTGTAAAAACATAAACGAATTTATCATTTTGTTCTAATTTGCTAATTTCTGTTTTAAAAAATATTTTTAGTCAATTTTTTTTACTTTTAAAGTCAAATTTTAATTGTATTTGGTTCTGATTTTTAGAACTAAAGAAAAAAATTAGTGCTATTTTAAGTAGATGTCCTATTTTTAGACATGAGTCGGTATCTTTACTTTCGATCCCTTTTTTTATTCTATGTAACATTTCAAGGCAATTTAAGTTTGTAGGTGTAAGTTTAGAAATAGCATTTCCTTCAATATCCACTTTTTAAAGATTAGTAATTTTTTTTTGCTAATTTTAGCAAATTGGTTTTCAGAAATTTGTAAAATGATTTCTGAAATTAGCTACAAAAATTTGTAAACATTCTGTAAAAATTCTGTAATTTGTAAAATGTAAATAACAAAAATATATGCTAAATAATAATTTTTTTTTACCAAAACTCAGTACAAAAATAGTACAAAAATAGAAAATCGTTTACAAATTTTTCTACTAACTTTATTTTTCTGAGTGTATTGAAATACATTTAACCAGGGACCCAAAATAAGTGATATTATTTTTTAAATATGCAATAGGTTATTAAAAAAATAACTCTCAAAAATAAATAATATTTAATTATAAATTACCCAGAAAACTTTAGTTTTGTCATAAACATTATGAAAGATTATTATTTTCTGGTCTTTGGTAACCATTATGAAAGATTTTTATTTTTTTTTGGTCTCTGGTAATCAATATGACAAATTTTTATTCTTATTGGTCTTCTATAACCATTATAAAATATTTTTATTTTTTCTGTCTTCTATAACTACGCTACAGTTCGTTACTTATAATGAAAATTTCTTTAAATACAGGAAGACCGAAAAAATAAAAATCCTTCAAAATTGTTACAGAAGACCAAAAAAAAATTAAAATCTTTTATAATGATTATAGAAGACCAAAAAAAAAAAATAAAAATCTTTCTTAATGGTTACGGAAGACCAACAAAAAATTAAAATCTTTTGTAATGGTTATGCAAGCCCAAAAAAAAAAACAAACATACTGTAATGGTTATCAAAGACCAAAAAAAATATTGGTTATTTGTAACTATTATTCAGAGATCAGGTTTTAAAAATTCGTGATATATAATTATTTCAAAATTTTTTCAAATATTAGTTATAACAGTTCTGTCCCTACATTTAACTGTTAGCACTAGTTTTTCGCCCCTTAAAAAAAATCGGCTAAAATCAAAGAGCGATATATATGACAATTTAAGTCATAAGTTTCGGTCAAATCCACTCTGATTCTTTTAGGGTATAAATGCCATAATTGTAAATATATATAAAATTGAAAAATTAATAATATGTACTATATATTTTAAGGCTTTATGTGCTTTCTTGGCTTACAAACGTTTCTTAATTGGAGCTGGTGATGAGTTTACTTCAGCATTTGAAAATGATCCCGCAAATGTGGTGCACCAACAAGCCTACACTAGCTATTCGGTCGATAATGATAATGACCAATATAGTGCTTCACCTTTTACAGGTCAACAAACTGGTAATAATTTTTAAATAAATTTTTAAATTCTGATATATTTTTATTCAATAATATTTTTATATTAAATTCTAGGCATGGAACAGCCCGGTATGGAGTATCAACAGCAACCCACCTATTAGATATCATTTTAAAAAGTTTTAGAATTAGTCTCCATAAAAAATACTTTTAATCTTTTGTAGTTGAAAATATCATGACATACACTGAAGAAAAAAAATCTATCTATACAATAATTTCGAATTTCATCTAAATAAACCAATTGGCGCTCAAAAAAAAAATAAATAAAAAATAAACAAAACAAAACTTTGTAAACTTGAACAATATTAAAAAAAAAATACACCGAAGAGATACATATTAAATAAAAAACACACAATAAAACTGTAATAAATCATACATATTATTATATAAATATGACAATTTACTATTTATATACACCTAAAATTAGAAGTTAAAACACCTACAAAAAAGCTTTGTTTGGACATAAAAACATATACACTAAAAATAAAATTGCTTCAGCTTTAGATGAGAATTTAACAAACAAACAAAACTTTTGTATTTTTAATAAATATTACAAAAACAAATATATATATTTATATGAAATACTCGTATAAACAATGAAAATGCAAATTAACAAGGTTCTTATAAAATTTTGCAAATAAAATTTTGCAAACCAAAAAGAAAAAAAAAATTGCTTAAAAAATCTAAATAATTGATTTTTGGAAGAATATAAAAGAAAGTATTTTTATTAAAAACAAAATAAAAGTAATAAATGTTAAAAGTAAAAGCATTATATTAATAACTCAGGTTATAATTAAAAGTAAAAAATTATTTTATTAAAAAAATTTATTTACTTTTTTAATTTAATTAGTTTTAATTATGTATTTATATAATAGATTTATTTAAGTTCAAGTTGTTTTTTTTTTGTATAAATTTAAAGTGAATATAAATATCAAATTTAGTGGGAAAGCTTTTTGTACTTTACAAACTATAAAAAAACTTAGGTAAAAAAGAAAATTTTAGTAAAAACTCCTAAAGTTTTCTAAGGATATGTCTATCTTAGTTGATGTTAACTAATGTTAAGTTTCCACTAGACGCATTTTGGGAAAAACATGTTGTTTTGGTGGGAAAACGTGTACAAAACAGCGTTTTGATCTAAAACTTGTTAGCACTGAACGTAACCTTAGGCAGCATTGCATTGTTTGCTTGTGAAATATGGACATTTTAAATGAAAAAGATAGAAGATTGATATTTTTAATTTTATATTGAAGATAATTTATATGTTTTTAAAATTTTTAAGGTAAAATAAAAAAGATTTAAACTTATTGAAGGAAAGTAAAATATTGAGCAGTAATAAATGTATATTAAAATGAATTGTTTCCTAAAATCTTAAAAGTTACGGAAAAATTTTGCTTATTTTACTTTTCATTCAAATAATTAACTTTATTATATAATTTAATATACAACTCCATTGAAGTTTCATTAAATTTAAAGAATGTTCTTTAGTTTTAATAAAAACACTGGTATAATTTAAATTAAATAGGAAGAATTTTAATAAAACATTATTTTGTTATCGTTTTAAAGTTTTACCAAGTTTTGCAGAAAATTAGCGAACGAAAAAAAAGCCAAATAATTTTCAGTATTACAATAAATATATGAAAAAATATTATTTTTTCTTATTTAACTTTAGCTAATTTCACACAATAAAAGTTTATAATTATCAAAGAACTTTGATTTAATATATTCTAAGTTTGCTGCCTAAATTAATAAGTAATACATGTGAAATTATCAATTGTTTATTTATGTTAACTTGCCTAAGTTTTTGTGCTATTTCATTTCGAGGCTTTTAAAAATATTTTAATTTACTTTTAATTTTTTTGGTTGTAACTTATCTTAAAAAATTAAAAATTAAAACTAAAATATGTTGTTTAATTAGCAAAGTTAAAGTTATCTAAGTACTATATTTAAGTGTTTTATTTTACCTAAGTACTTTGATAATTATACACTGTTTATTTATTTGCCTGCTGTATAAGAAAATGTTAATTCATTTTAATTAAAAAAAAAAATTTAATTTATTTTAAAATGTTTCCCACAAGAATTGTTAAATCTAAGTTTAATTTAAATTTGTTTCGATTTAAATTCAATTTTTTTTAATTTCAAAAAATATGCCTCGTTTCGAGATTTCAGTGAAAATCTCGTGTAAAATCTCAGGATTTTCCATACAAATGAAATCTTGCAAATTCACAAGATTTTGTAAGAAATCTCCTGAAAATCTAGCAAATGTGTAGACTTTTACAAAATACAACACTGCGTTTCGCTTATTATATAGACTTTTTACAGTAGTGGCAACGCTGGTCAACAGCTGACATATATTAATCAAAAAAATATCACAAAATAATAAAAAAAAAAATTATTATTAAAAACACAATTAAAAATAAATTTAAACCCAACAAAAATGTGTTACCATTCAAAAGAAGTATTGCGTGGTTTTAATTTTTATTTCCGGCGTAGGAAAGATTTGCAAATGGCCGATTGATGGTTACAAACATCAGCACAATTTCATTATACCGCGTAGTGGTTTGGGGTATAACTAATAATTCATCTTCAGAAGGCAAATATAGTTAAAGTTTTTCTGAGGCCTTTCCAATCGAATAAAGTTCTCAAAATCTGTGGGCATATCGTCAGCTAATTATTTGTTTGACCTATAAGCCAAAAAGTCGTTATCGAGAAAAACAATAATAAAAGTTTACATTTTTTAATTTATGTATGCAAAATTGGGTAGATATCTCAGATATGATGCGAGATATCGAAAAAGCTTTTCAGAAAAGGTTTACGTTGTATATAATTTATTCCTAACAAATTTTTTTTAAAATGGTTTGTAGTAATCTGACGATTTGGATTATTCTTTCGATTTAGTTTAAAATTTTTTGGGTTTTCCCCATGTTATGTTGATCTAGTTTGACACACGTACCGATTTTGGTCATACGCAGAGGTAATTTTAAAAAAAAATTTCCATAGATATACCGTAAATTTGAGATATCTCTGAAGCCGTTTTAATTAAAAATTACACTGAAAAAAAATCAATTTTTTTTTTTTAATTTCCAAAACTTAATTTAATTAATAATTCTTTTAGTAGTCTTCGATCTTCTTGATTTGTGTAATATTTTTTATTGAGCTAAAGATCTTTTATTTATGAAAAATGAATTATAAATATTTATCCCAATATTTCGTCACCACATTGGGTGACTTCTTCAGGGGAAATTGATTTTAATTTATTTTATAATAATTATTTTGTTACTAAAATTGTACGCTTTATTAAATAAAAGAAAAACAAAGGGATAATAATAGAATTATTCAACGATTTTAAAAAAACAATACACTCATTAAATAAACACACACATAGTTGTTCAAAAAAAAAATTAAAATTGCATAAACATATTAGCAAAAAAATTTTAAAATTAAAATTTAAACAAATTTAGTTTATTTGCAAATAAAAATCCCCACATAAATGCCAAAAAAAAATGGATAAAAATATACATACAAAATTTGCTGTTTATCAAGGAAAATTAAAAATCAAAGAAAAAAAATTATTACTTCTTGACAAAAAAATAATAATAATAAATGAGCATTGTTACATTAAATAATATTTAAAATATATTAAAAAATTTACATAAAATACATACATATACATATTTATATAATTGTCTATTTAAGTAGTAAATGTGCTCGTTTTTTTTTA
Source organism: Eustalomyia histrio (assembly GCA_949748255.1). NCBI lineage: Eukaryota > Metazoa > Arthropoda > Insecta > Diptera > Anthomyiidae > Eustalomyia > Eustalomyia histrio. Next base: position 97,918,747 of record OX456527.1, on the reverse strand, counting down.
GAAAATATATAAAAATAATAAAAATACATTAAAAAAAAATTAAATAATACAAGAAAATATATAATGATGTATACATAAATGTAAACTAATAATAATGTTATTTAATAATATAAAATAAAACCATATAAATTAAAAATGTAATACACCTTACATAGATGAACAAAAATATGTTTGGTTGAAAAATTATTTGAAAATAAAAACACATTAAAAAAAAAATAATAAATACTTATGGGTTTTTTTTTTGTTTCAGTGTAAAGAACTAAACCTGAACCCACAGAATATATAGAAACGTAAGTCTCATACATTTAAAATTTTCTTTTTTAATATAAACCAGAGAACTGCATTTGCTGATTGCAAAACGTTCATACGCAATCAACACAAGAATAAATATGTGTTTGCGTTCAAACGCTGAATATACTTCAACACACATATTTGTTGATGATTTTAAATCAATCAAACGACGTGCAAATTGTTTTGTCATTGACTTATAATCATCGGTCGTTGTTAAACCATTGATTTATTCTGTTCATTCGAGCCAACAATAATTATTTTGATGTAGAATAAATCAGAAAAAACAACAAACAACGTGTTTGAGTGTAATCATAATTGAAACAAAATAGTCTCTTATCTATAAAAAGGGGGTGGTTTTGTAAAAAAAAACATATTTCATAAATGTTATATGTATATTAGGGTGGGTCAAAAATACGTTTTTTTAGAATTTTTATTAGGAATACCAAAAATATGGTTCTTTGTGAAAATTTTTTTTTTAATTTAGGTCGACATCTCAGGCTCGCCCAATCCGGTTTAAGTTGAATATTGCCTAATTTTCCAATCAAAATAGATGAAAAAAAATTTAGACAATATTTAAATTTTTCCGGATTAGGCAAGCCTGAGATATCGACCTAAATTTTTTTTCCAAAAAAATATTTATATTTCACAAAGAAGAATATTTTTACTACTAATAAAAATTCTAAAAAAGCGGATTTAAGTCCCACCCTAATGTACATTTATAAAATGTGTTTCTATTTTGTTTTAATTATGAATACTCATACGCGTTGTTTGTTGTTTTTTCTGATTTATTCAACGCTGACTTTTTGTTGAGTGATTACATTTGCATAAAACATAATCGACAGATGATTCACACTGATCCCAATTACGCGTTCAGTAACATGATGCTGATTTTATTCTACAGTGAATTTTGTTGAATTATTAAATGTGAACAAGAATTTTTGTGTATGATTAAATCAAGAAAAAAGTTGATTTTGCAGTTCTCTGATATAAACGTGGACGTTTTTTAATATTTTTAAATATATTAAAGTTATTAGATAATCATTAAAATATTTTTTTCAAAATATTTATCAGAGGTTTTAATCATTAATTTTGAAGAAATTTTAATTTGTAATAGAAGGTAGACGACTAACACACATTCATCCATTTTTGCGGCCCAATCTTAAATCTAAGTGGAAAAAAATTGGATACAAAAATTTTCGAAATTTTTTTGTTTTTTTTTTAATTTATAAATATTGGACTCTTAAATACCTTTCGAGTAAATGAACACTGACAATTAATTTGGGTAAGTATGAAAAAAAATGTAAAAAACATCAAACGTTGCCATTTGCAGTTCCCTTTTTAACCTTCTTAAGCATAGTAAATTATTTTTTCCGTGGAAAAATTTCATTCAAACTGTTCCTGTTGAACAATTAAAAATGAAATAAAATTATCCCCGACCGAAAAAAAACAAAAATAATAATAAATGAACTATTGAACTAAAAGAGCGTTTTGTAATGAACTAGGTCTTTCGATCAATTGAGCTAGTTCGTTCAGGAGAATTTTGTATCATATTTTTAAAACTCAAAATGGCTGTTATAAAATAGCGGATGATTTTTAAGTATTGGATTTTGCTTTAAGATGTATATTAAGCATATAGTTTTTGAGGTCGCTAAATATAAATTTCAAAATAAGATTTTTAAAGGTTAAAATGGTGATAATTTTTTAATAAAAAAACTCATCAATTTTCATTTGTGGTTTTCTTAAAAATGATAGTTAATAAACAATTTGGAAATAAATTTGTTATCAGGGAGTTAAAATATTTCGTTCTCAACTTTTAAAATTAAGGAGAGGATTTTTATGTGCACAAAGAGTACAGAACACATATAGAGTAACAGAGCTTCTATTCAGCAAATTCAACATAACCCAACATACCAAGCTTACAAACACAAGCCTTAAGCTTGAAAAAGACTTGAGAATGTACTGAACAAGGCTATCGTAACAATTGTAGAAAAATCAAAACGGAACCCTCGTGAAAATATTATGTGTGTATGATTACTATAAGCTTATTCTTGCAATTGTAGAATAAGCTTACAAAAATAATATTGTATTAACTTGCGTATAGAAAAGCTTATTTGACCTTATATATTTATAAGCTTTTTTACATAATTGTAGATTAAGCTTCACATATAATATGTTATTAAGTGTTGGAAAAGAGAAATCATAATTATTTTCTTTAAATTAATTTATTTTTTTATTTTAATTTTAAATATAAATAATAATAATAATAATAATAATTAATTTTAACCATAAATAAAAATTATTATAAAAATAATAAAATTTAATATACAATTGCACGTTCACTTTATAAAATTTACAAGCAAATGTACATGCAAAACACGTTCGACAAATTATAAGCGTACAACAAAGACAACAAGACTAGAATTATTGCATTGTTCAATATGTGTATGTTGTTTATAATCCATACTTTAGAAAAAGTTATGTTTAATAATCTTTTCTCAAGCATTGTTTAATACTGCTTGTGAATTCACATTTTTTAAACATTATAATAAGCGAAATTAAGAAAAGCTTACAACACACTATTTATATAAGCTTATTCTTCAAGTTGTATTGCAGTTTGATTGCTATATGGTATATTGGGAAGAAAGTTTAAGCTTCACCACACAAAAACCATATAAACATCCACAGTTGTTCATGTTGAAGAGAATGAAAAGTTTGCCGTGAGAGGGAATTTTACTCTATATGGTGAATACTTTTTACTGTGCACCATTGATATTTAAAAATAATTTGATCACTGTTTGAAAAAATTTTCGCCGTATTGAATCTGCTATTATGAGTTTTACAAATTGGATATCATATTCGCTTTTAGCGACACCCATTTAATTAATTTTAACCGAATCAAAATCAAAGTATATTATATTTTTTAATTTTTTTGGAGTTTTAATAAAATTTTTCAAGATAAGGAATAACTTATACCTAAAATATTTTATTTAAATGATACCAGAAATTTAATTTTATTTAAATGATGCCAGAAATTTAATTGTTTGCCCCCCCAAAGTACGTGGGGACCATGATATAAGTTCGTAAAACTTATCTTAAGCGAGTTTTACAGCAAATATTTTGATAAAAAAAATTAAACATAAATTTACAGCCGAAATTATTGACAGCACATAGAAAGATTTTTATTGAAGTACAAACTTAAAAAAAAAAATTTCCTACTTAAGTAAGATTTTAGTAAAATTTCTACAATACTAAGTGCTAATTATAATATTGGCCCTTGTAGTTTATTATTTTAAATTCGTGTTTAGTACAATATAAAAATTATCAATATAAAAATTATCTTAAATATATAACAATTTATTTAAATACTTAAAATTAAAAATATTATTGCTAACAATCTTTTTTTTTTTTTACAAAATAGGATAACTGCATTCACTAGCAATACCACAAAAACTATTTTCATTGCGGGGCAATTTCATAAAACCATTTTCACCCCAATTGGCGGAATAAGAATTTTTAACAATCCAATAATCGCGGCCATTCTCCGAACCATAACCGACTACAACGACAGAATGATTAACTTCATCTTTATTACAGGCATCATCATCAAAAATGCCACCACTATATTGTTCAAATGATATTAAATCTGCATTAATTGAACAAGCTAAAGGTCCTGAGGTGGCAATTATCTCTTTCATTTTATCTTCATCTCCTGGCTTAATACGGGCATAGTCACGTATAAAGACACCCTTGTCGGTAGTTTCATTACGACCGCATTGAGCATTTTCCATTTGCGTATAAGGATATTTAGTTTCCAGAGACACACCATGATCACGTATATATTCAAAAGCATATTCTTGAAAACCACCATCACAACCCATACTGCCATAATCTTCGGCACAATCTACTAAATTTTGTTCGGATAGGGGTACCAATAAACCCGTACGTCTAAAAAGATGACCCTCTAAAGCGCCTATAGTAGCAAAAGACCAACAGGAACCACAATCGAAACCCTGAAAACCAGCCGGTGTTACACCTCCCAATTCACGCCAATCAAAGTGTTCAGGTAAATTATTTTTATTTAGTTTTGCGGTCACAAAATTTGTATGTTTTGACGTAATATCTCTAGAGTTGAGAAAAAAAAAACACACACACAAGGGGAAAAACACAATCATTTTTAAAAATAATAGAAATACCAATATTATGTCATATAAATATTTGTTATTAATTATAATTCAAAAACTTACTCTCCCCCAAAGGTTATCTTCGATCCAAGTAGTTTAATATATTCTTCGTGTGTTAAATCCGCTAATGGATTAATGGCCATTTGAAATGAACTCAAACCCAATGCTGCAAATTTATTTCCCATATCAACAATGGACTGTTTGCCAATAAATATGGACTCTCTATATTGTTTCTCCTTTACATCGCTATAAACTTTGCCAGTTTGTTGTAGATAATCATCAAAATTTTGTACGTCACATAATTTGGGAAAGCTATGAAGTGATTGTGTTAATGTTATAAAACTGGTTATAAGTGTCAAGATTGACATTCCTCCTAATGATTCAGGTAAATATAACATATTTCTATTTTTTTTGGGAAGCTAGCTGAAAGTAACAAGAATATTTTTATTATCAAATAAAAAAGGTGTTAATTTATTCAAACATTAGAAATAAACATATAAAGGGTGTCCCAAGAAGAACGCAATTTTTAAATCTGGCAACATTCGAAGTGTCATTGTTTGACATTTGAACAATTGTTATTGTTTGCTAGTAGAAGGTACGAGGTTAGTAAAAATGGAGCGCTACACGAATGAACAACGCATTCTCATTGTGAAATTGTTTTACCACAATGGTGAAAGTTTTGCGGCTACAGTTCGCAAATTGCGATCAATTTGGGGTCACAATAATGCTCCAAAAGAGTCAACTGTAAAGAGATTAATGGATAAATTTGCCGAAACTGGGTCTGTTAGTGATGTAAAGACAACAACGCGCCATCGACCAGGTCGATCGACCGAAAATGTCGCAGCTGTACGTGATGATGTCGCTCAAACTCAATCCACCTCAATTCGACACCGAGCTCAGCAAATTGGTGTCTCCAAATCCACTTTGCAGCGAATTTTGACGAAAGATTTGCATCTTCATGCATAAAAAGTTCAATTGACTTAGGAACTGAAGCCAGCTGACCATGGACAGCGAAGGGAGTTCGTTAATTGGGTATTGGAGAGACAACATGAAAATGCTGATTTTGCCGATAAAATCATCTTCAGTGACGAGGCCCATTTTCATCTTGATGGCTTCGTCAATAGTCAGAATTGTCGCATTTGGGGTGAGGAAAATCTTCGAGTGATTCACGAGAAGCAAATGCATCCTCAACGTGTCACTGTGTGGTGTGGTTTTTGGGCTGGAGGAATCATTGGACATTTTTTTTATGAAAATGAGGCAGGTCAAGCGCAAACAGTCAATGGTGTTCGGTATCGTGAAATGATAACCAGTTTTTTCTTGCCTAGAATTGAAGAAATGAATGTGGAGGGCATGTGGTTCCAACAAGACGGCGCCACATGTCATACAGCCAGAGAAACAATTCAATTGCTGCATCAGTCAAAATCCCGGTCGTGTTATTTCGCGTTTTGGAGATCAGAATTGGCCGCCTAGATCGTGCGATTTAACACCATTAGATTTTTTTCTTTGGGGACGACGACTCAAGCCTTAAAAGAGGAAATTGGACGCTGCATTAATGAAATACCACAGCATTCATGCAAAACGGTCATTGAAAATTTCATTAAAAGATCGCGTGCATGCCAGCAAAGCCGCGGCGGCCATCTGCACGATATATTGTTCCATACATAACCTCATTCTGTCTACTTTACGATATAATAAAGTTTCACGATTTTTTTTTAAATATCTGTGTTTTATTTAAAATTTAAAAATTGCGTTCTTCTTGGGACACCCTTTAGTACAATATAAATAAATATATAAATAGTTTTGTTAACTTAAAAAAAAAACTTGTTAACGTGTTGTAAATAGTAGTAGGTCAACAACGACTTTATGATGCTGTATAAATTTATATAAATTTGATTGATTTTAATTCTGTATTTTGCAAATAAAAAGTGGAAGAATAAAAAGTGTGTTCGTTGTAAGTTACTGCGGGTGCCCGTGGGAACCCAATCTTAACAAATAGCGTTTCTTGTGAATTATAGCGTTCGTAATTGTGTTTCTCTTGTTTACAGAACTTACCCGTACTTTTTGTTCGTGTAAAATATTGGTAAAACTGTCAAATCATCACCTGCTGTTAATAAATTAGTTGTTTTGTATTTGTGAAAAAGTTGAATAAAAATTTACAATAAAGAATTTTTTATTCTTAATAATTTGCTATTTCAAATATATATATATTTAATAAGCTGTTTTTAATACGTATGAACAAATATAACGTTTATTTTTGAGTATAAAATTTGTTTTTGGGCATTTGTAAAGCCTCTGTGAGAGAATTTTTTGCTTACTCTCATTTTACCAGACTTTAGTCAAAATTACGTCGTACCTCGAGCTAAAATAAATGAAGTTGTTAATTCAACGTAAAGTTAAGTAAGCACCCAGTTTTCCAATTTTATTTCGAAAATTTCGGAATTAGCACAGAAATTTAAGCCGCGCATACCTATATACCCTACACTAAGTACACGTTGGATGCTATTCCATGAAGGGCCTGAGAGGCCTGTTTCTTATTTTATGGTCAGGACATAAAATATAGAGAAAAAGTTTAAATTTAATCAGACATGGGACTAATTAATTGATTATTTCATTAATATTTCATTAATATCAATTACCATTTTTATAAACAATGATAATGATTTTAATTGATTGACTTCATTGCAATTAATAATTATTTAATTAAAAACTAAATAAATGCAATTGACAGATAAGCTTTTTAAAACTCGTTAAAATGAAGATAAATTTCTGAAATCATAAAAATGCTCGCTCTGGTTTGTGGTCATTTTAAAAATTAGGCACGAAATGGAATAAAGTGTGAATTAAGTAAAATTGGAACACTAAGCACTGCGAACGAAATGGAAAACCTGACACGATGGGAAATTTCTAATTACAATTCACCGTCAAAAAGTTTATAGGATCCACTTCCTTTCTGTAACCAGTGTTGCCATATTTATTTTTTAATAGTAGAAAAACCTTTTTTTATAGAAACTTTAAAAAAAAAATTTATTGGTAAATACACTCACAATATATTTTCAGTGAACCGACTGTAGTTTATTTAAAATGTAATACGTAGAGTTAGATTTTAAATGAAGAATCAATTGAAATTCTTAGAAACAAATTTTTTAACTATTTGTATCAGTCATTCAAAAAACAATCAAAAAATTTACAGACATTCAGTAGGGGTTGATATTTCCTGGTAAATGTAACATTTTATATTTTCTATTTCAAAAAATAGAAATTCATATAATTCCTTTTTGTTTTTTTTTTACCAAAATATTTTGTTTATATACAAAATCATTTCTATAAAAATTACAAGAAATTATTTAAATATAGATACACACATAGAAAATAAAAATATATACATATGTGTGTGTTGTATTTGGTAAAATTACATTCAAATAAAAAATTTAAATTTTAAAAACAAACCATGAAAATCGTTTTTTTTTTTCAACTTTTTGTCAGTTACAAATTTATGGTTATTTTAAACGATTTTCGATTGCTTTTACTACTTTTGTCGATTATTAAACAGTGATTGAAAATAAACAATAAACAACAATGAAAAATCAGTATTCCTTTTTTTGATGATATTTTCGATAAATTTAATGTGTATTTTAGATTATTTTTAACGAAATAATATTGTGAGTGTAGCAATTATTTATGTAGTTAACTGAATATGTAATTTTAAGATGCACATTTTTAAAAATTACTGAATTTTAATTAAAGTTAAAATTAAAAGTTGTCTGAATGTAAAATGTTTGTGTTTTTTTATTGTTATTTACACTCTTTAAAAAAAAAAAACATAATTACTCTTAAAAAAGTTTGTAAGTTAAAATAACAGAAAATATCATTTAAAAGAGATGATATTTCATTTAAAAACCGGTCTACTTAATTTTCATTTAAATTAAATGCCTTTTGTTATTTATTTTTAAATGTTGATAAATCAACTAACACATCCGTATGAAACAAATGATATAATCAGTTAAAATAAATGTTGAAATTTAACCTATTGTAGAAAAAATAAATGTTTTTTCATTTATTTGAAATTATTTCCGTTTTTGTATTTTTTGTTTTTTTTAATATACTCGTACAATACAAAATGTATGTATGCATAGCTATAGACACTTTTTGTGTGAACGTGTTTCTGTATGTATGTGTGCTTATGAAGTTCTTGTAATTTGAATCGAAATAATTTTGCATATATACAACTAATTTAAATAAAAAAACAAATTGAAATTATTTGAATAATTTTTTTTTTTTTTTTGAAACAGACAGCAAACAAAATTTAAATTTGTAATAACTGTAACGGACACAAATAAACCGTTTTGTGGGTAAATTTTTATTAAATTTCAAACAAATGAAAAAAATAAATGAAACTGAAAAAATGGTTAATGATAGTAAATTATTTCAAATAAATGTATAAAAAAATTAATATAGATTTTTCTTTGAAAAATAAATGTATGTTCCTTTATTTTTAAATCGAATGGAAAACTTTTTTATTAAACTACAAACAGTTAACTACATAATATTCTGAGTGTATGTATGAAGAAAACTACAACATTTTCAACACATATATTTTTTAGTTTCTCGGTTAGCAGATTTCTTCAAAATCTAAGTAATATTAACTTTGAAGAAAATATAAATTTTAAGGGTAATTTTCATTTAATTTTACCGACAGTAAACTAAGTGTTTATACAGTTTGAATTAAATTTACATTAGTATTTTTGATTGCATAAATTTGTATGTGTAATAATTTCACTTTTTTTTTTTTTGAAATTTATGCATATTTTAAGCTTTTTTTATTCAATGATTATTTTTTTTATTTAGCTTCATCTTCTTTAATTATCTTTTAACATAATATATCACTCATTAATATGTTGTATAATATTATAAATTTACTATACACTTATAAAATTTTGTTTTACACAACGAACCTTTTGTTTACAACACTTAAAACGCAATCGATAATTATTGCAATATTTAATATCCGTTCACCGAATAAAACACAAATGATTATACAAATTTTTAAGCAGCATCAACGTTTTTTATTATTATTTTTATTTTTTTTAATATTTAATGATGCTTCTCTTATAACGACTTTTAACCAAATGAAACTGAAATTTAGTTTTGTCAATGTTTTTATATGTTGGCTTAAAAAAAAATCACCAATATTGAAACATATATTATACACCTGTCTACATTAATCTATTAGAAAAAGGTATGCATTGTCCGAAACAACAGAAACAAAAAACAAAAAATCATCAAAAAGATTTAAAAAGTAAATTATGTGTTTTCTTTGATAAATAAAAATTTTGTGTTGAATTTAATTTCAATATTTAGGTTATTTCTCATAGACTTGTTTTTAACTTCGTCCAAATTATCTTGTCTTCTAACAGTGATTCAGTCATACAACAAACATCTATGTAACTATGTTAATTTGAATAAAAATCAAAAATGATTTATAAAAAAAGAAGACTCAATAGACTTGTTTTCTTTTGCAAATTAAAAGTAACCGTTTTTCTGCTTGAATGCAAAATTTTATCAATGAATTAATAAATGTCAAATTTTTTTTTTTGAATGAAATGTTATAAATTAACTTTATTCATATATGGGACTAAATAATTGAGTGTACTAATAAATTTATGATTTCATTGCCACTGCATTCTATCATGAGTCAATGATAATGCTTTAAAATTCCATTGCAATTAATAATTCGTCAATTAAAAAAAGTTATTACAATTGACAATATAAGATTTTTGAAAAACTTTAAAATGGACAGAAAAAAGGTAATACTGAAAATAAATTCTCAAAGCGATATATATACGAGGGCGGTCAATAAGTCCATGACTTTTTGAATGAAACACAGTTTTTTTTTTTTTTTGCAAAAAATAGGATTTTTCGAAAAAATAGGATTTTTCGAGGTCCATAAAATAGGGATTTGTTTGATCAATAATTTCATTGCTGGAGCTAAATCTCTTTCCACCGAGCCATTTCTTTAGGTTTGGAAATAGGAAATAGTCACTCGGGGCTAAATCCAAAGAATAGGGCGGTGAGTGAGAAATTCGTAGCCAAATTCATGAATTTTTGCATGAAAACTGCACATGGGGTTGTGGTCGATTGTGAGTAAACGCGGCACCCATCTTGCAGACAGCTTTCTTAAATCCATCTGATCATTTAAAATCGAAACCACACTGCCATATGAAATGCCTTTGGCATCAACAATCTCACGCATTTTTACTCTTCGATCGGCCAACACCATATCATGGATTTTTTCGATATTTTCGGGTGTATTGAGCCCAATTGACCGTCCAGAACGTTCAGTGTCGTTTGTACTTGTGCGACCACAACAAAAGTCAGTAAACCACTTTTTTTACCATTGAAATCGATGGTGCAGAGTCCCCATGGTATTTATCAAGCTTTTCCTTGGTTTGATTAACGGTTTTTTTCGCAAAAAATAATGTTTAACGAACACACGAAATTCACTTTTTTCTATTTAAAAAAAATCCACGAGGTTGTATGTTTTGAACAGCTGTTAAACGCAAGGAAAATGACGGAACTTGCTCAAAATTTGACAGGAAAAAAGGGATCAATTTTGAATTGGGACCTGTCCCGTGGTAGGTAAAAACTGAACCAGTTTCGAAAATACATGTCACGAGATAGGTGAAAAGAGGACCGGTTCTTAAAGTACCTGCCACGTGACCGGTTTAAAAGTCATGACATGTTCTTTTAGACCAATACTGTGACATGTCACAGAGGGCAATTGACCCCCTCCTAGGACAAGCCCATGTTAAAGTGACCGGTCCTGCGACCTATCCCTAACACAGTAAACCCGTCACGTCACGTGTCCCGGGATAGGTCCTTTTCTTGCAGGGCTATTAACAGGTGGTACTTGATGGGAGCAGTATTGAATTTCATATAACTACGAGGGAAGTTCTAAAAGTCACGGACTTATTGATCCGCCCTCGTATCACTAAAATTAAGGCTAGCTCTACCCATTTCATTTCCTGTTTTTACTGTTCTTATTCAAATCGTTCCCAGTGCTTAATGTTCTAAATTAACTCGTTACCTGTTTCATTACACATCGTTCCCATTTGGAACAATGTTTCACTCCATTCCATCCATTCCATGATATCCATAAAAAATTATGTATTAAAACTTCTCTGTCATAAACAATGTTCAACCACAACCAATCCATCACATTCTTAAGAAACTAATAAAAAAAATATTAAAGTAGGGCATGCTGTATATACGGATACAGGGTGGTCCAAATACAGGTATCTTTTAAAATAATATATTAGTTTGACAACACCCATGGCCCCCGTCGTCGTACGGCTGCTGTGGCCGAAAGTGTGCAACTCAATCCAGCAGCAGCTTGGAGAGAATTTTACACATATATGTAGGATTATTCGCTAACAGGGTCCAATTGATTCAGAAATTGAAGGTAAACGACCATCTACTTCGTAACAGCTTCTCAGTTTGGGCCTTACCGAAGCTCCAGTAGGACATCGAATTCGACAAAAAAAATCATCATTTCTGACAAGGGGCATTTTAGTCTCGGCGGTTATGTGAACAAACAAAATAGACGCCATCGGTGGAACGGAAAGCCCGCACGTTATTGACAAGAAGTCAATGCATCCACAGAGAGTGACAGCATGGTGGGAATTTCGGAGTGATGGCATCTTTGGCCAATTTTATTTTTGGAAATGCTGCTGGACTCGCCACTTTAGTCAACGGCGGGCATAACAGGGCCATGACTACGGATTTTTCATGGGCTGAAATTGAATATATGAACTGGGATAATCTATGGTTTCAGCAGGATGGCCCACCATGTCACACAGCTCATCAAATAATCGATCTTTTGCGCACTAAGTTCAGTAATTGTGTTTTCAGTGGTCTTGGCGATATTAATTGGCCGCCTCGGAGCTACGATTTGAACCCTTTAAACTTATTCTTGTGGGTTGCCGTTAAAAACTGATATTATGTAAATAATCTAGAATTGATCTGCACCCTTAAGGCATCCGAGCCATTCATAAGATTAAAAAAATGTCACCAAAGTCTTGGAAAATTGAACCGACAGGATGAACTACTGCGATGCCAGCCAAGGCAGCCATATGAGTGAAATCCCGTTCCATAAATAATGTGAATATTTGTTATTTCTAATAAAGCCATAATATAGCAAAATTAATTAAGTTTAGTTTATTACACTCAGAAAAAAAAGTTAGTAGAAAAATTTGTAAACGGTTTTCAATCGCACTGTACTATTTTTGTACTGATTTTTAGTAAAATATAACTATTTAGCAAATCTTTTTGCTATTTACATTTTACATATTACAGAATTTTTACAGAATATTTTCAAATTTTCGTTGCTAATTTCAGAAATCATTTTACAAATTTTTGAAAACGGATTTGCTAAAATTAGCAAAAAATATTACTAATTTTAAAAAGTGGATATTGAAGGAAATGTTATTTCTAATTAAAACTTACACCTACAAACTTAAATTTCTTTAAAATGTTACATATATTAAAAAAGGAGTCGGAAGTGAAGATACCGACTCATGTCTAAAAAGAGGACATCCACTTAAAATAGCACTAAAAAGGTTTTTTAGTTCTAAAAATCCGCCCAAAAAACAATTAAAATTTAACCTTAAAATTAAAAAAAATTGACCAAAATATTTTTCAAAGAAATTACCAAATTAAAACAAAATGATTAATTCGTTTTTTAAAAAATAAAATCAAAATTTTTGATGCTCGATAAGAAAAATAAATTCAAAGCTTTTTACTAATATTAATAATATTTAGTAATTTTTTTTTTGCTGATTTTAGCAAACAGATTTTAAATTCCACTTTACAAAAAGTCTATTAAAATTTAGTAGCGGCTACTAATTTTTCTACTAATTTCATTGTACTACACGTCAGCAGACATGTGTTGCTAAGATTAGCAAAAAATACCGCTGGGCTCAAATTAGCAGAATTTCCCGTAATAACAGCAAAATTTTCAGTTGCCATTACAGACTTTTTTTGGTGAGTGTACATTTAATTTCTAAAAAGATAGTTGTATTTGCAACACACTTTATATTTTTGACTAGATCTGGACACAGACTACCCAGACAGCAAACAGCTGTTAAAATCAAAATGGCGACTAGGAGTAAAAGGAAATTTCAAAATTGCAGTGGTACAGAGAAAGGGATAGATATACAAAAAAATGTACTATACTATTTATATCATTTTGCAAATAACTGCAATGTCAAAATAAACATGCGCTTCAAGAATTCTTGTTTGTCATATGTCATTGGTAACCTGTCTGTGTAGTCTGTGAAATTGGATGTCGTAAAAAGTAAGTTATAATAAATAAGTAACTATTTTCAGTGTTGTTTTTTTTTACATTTTTATTAAATTTTTAAGTACTTAAGCTAATTCTGAGGGAAATATAGCATTTTTAGCTAATTTCACCGTGTCAGATCTAGCAATTCTTATCAAACCATTTTCACCCCATGTCCTGTCAAAGGAGTTTTGTAATATCCAATAATCTGTACCGGTCTTAGGATCAGAATCATATCCAAGAACAACCATAAAGTGGGAACCTTTTTTCGATTTGGGTGGTTGGAAAATACCCTCAGCATAATGCATAAACTCAAATGAGGTGGGATTAAATTCAACGACAACAGAAAAACCAGCAGCAAGATATTTTTTTAAAGTTTCATCATCTGCATCCGCAATAGTACTGTATTCACCTAAATTTGCAGCCGGCAAACCGTTAGGTGTACACATACCCGGTTCACTTAAGGTGTTATTATTTGTATATTCACTTTCCAAAAGTAAATCCATGCCATATTGTGTTAAATAATCAAAAGCTTCCTGTGGTACTTGATTTTTACAACCCATAGAACGACCAGCACAATCAATTATATTTTGAGCTGATAGTGAAGCAGGAGTCATATTACCCGTCTGTTGAGCTTGTAGAATTTCAATAGATTTAACGGCTGCATAAGCCCAACCACTGTTACAATTTGTACCCTGATTTTCTATCGTACTAGATAAACCAAAATTTTGAATAGGATCATATGATATAGGAGCTGGATTAACTGGGGGAGCTGCTGTGGCATATGAGGGACCCGTGTTTTTAGCCACTGGGAATAAAGCATTAAAATGTATTAAACGCATATCGGTAAATTGATTTATTTTTAATTTATATGATCTCTGACCACGTTCAAATAATTTATTTTCTTTAGCAATCCATTTTTTATTATAACCGTAATAAAACCTGGCATTAGATTCAGCTATAGCAGAGTTGTATTCTTTATTAAAGGCCAACTATTATATAAAAATAAAAAAAATATAATATTTTAAACTCAATTAAAACTGATTCTAGATCAAAATTTTGTTTCCTGTTCTTAACAAATTTTTTACTTACTTTATAGTCAGCCCATTCTTGTGCCGGTACAAAAGTCGTTGAGCCAAAATTGATTAAACTTGTGACTATAATTATGAATATTAATGTTGTAATCCGCAACATTTTGATTAAAAATTTCCACTGAAATCTAAGCAAAATAAATTTCTTCTAACTAATTGTCTTACACTTTTAAAGACTTTTATACCTGTGATATTATATTATTTTTTTTTTTTGTTAAATTTTATATCATTTTTATCTTCTATTTGTTTTAAAGAAATTTCCGCTGAAATTTTAAGATATTTTTTGTAGAACTCATAAAAATTATTTAGGGCTCGATAACTGAATGTCCCGTTAAATTTTAACCAACAAATTTCATATGGCAATCATTAACAAATGTGTCAGTTAAAGTCCCAGTTACTAGCTAATGAAACATTGTGAAAATGAGACTTAAAATGTAATCTATTTTGGCATTAAAATTTTGGTTACTAAATATTAAATGAATTTAGATAGAGATAAAAAGCATAATAAACTAATGCTCATAATTTCAACCATTAGATATTTACCTTTGCTTACATAGCCTCAGGTTTTTGTTCGCCTGTGTAAACGATAGCTATATAAGCTTTGATGGGAATCTATTAGATGAAATTTCGAGCATAAATCTATAAGTTAATTGATTTATACAAGCGTTAGCAATACCAAACTGACAACCGAATTGGTAGCCATTCAAATGGTTAGGCTGCGCTTACAGGATTTTTCGGTTGTAATAGAAAAGAAGTAGTGGAGATAACAGTTATTTGATTGTGACAACAAAACTTCGATTGCCTTAAGAAATATTTGGTAGTTACAACTGAAGAAATGAACCATTCGATAGGCGAAAAATTCGTTTGTCATGTTTCTGGGTGTAAGATTTAACTCATCTTTTTTAACACAATACTAAAAATCGTCAGTACTTTATATCATACCCTACTAAGATATGGAACAGGTTTGGTAAAGGTTCCAGTACCTTTCAATTTTAATAATGTAAATCTAAATAAATTTTATAAATTTGTTTAATTATATTAAAATTGCTTTTAAAATTAAAAATTCGATTCTGAAACCAAAAAATTGTAAAACTAATAAAATTTTAGGTTAGGCCAACAGACATGTACACTTAGCAAAAAAGTCTGTAATCGCGTGTGAAAATTTTGGTGTTATTACGGGAAATTTTGCTAATTTGAGCCCAGCGGTATTTTTTGCTAATCTTAGCAACACATGTCTGCTGATGTGTAGTACAATGAAATTTGTATAAAAAATTAGCTGACGTTTTTAAATTTTAGTAAACTTTTTGTAAAGTGGAATTTAAAATCTGTTTGCTAAAATCAGCAAAAAAACTTACTAAATATTATTAATACACTTAAAAAAGTTTGTAAGTTAAAATAACTGAAAATGTCATTTAAAAGAAATGATATTTCATTTAAAAACCGGTCTACTTAATTTTCATTTAAATTAAATGTCATTTGTTATTTATTTTTAAATGTTGATTAATCAACTGACACATCCGTAAGAAACAAATGATATAATCAGTAAAAATAAATGTCAAAATTTTACCTACCAATCCCTAAAAAATAAATGTTTTTTTCATTTATTTGAAATTATTTCCGTTTTTGTATTTTTTGTTTTTTTTTTAATATACTCGTACAATACAAAATGTATGCATATGAAGCTTTGAACACTTTTTGTATGAAAGTGTTTGTATATGTTTGTGTGTTTATGAAGTTCTTGTAATTTGTATTGAAAAATTTTGTATATATACAACCAATTTTAATAAAAAAACAAATTGAAATTATTTGAATTTTTTTTGAAACAGACAGCAAACAAAATTTAAATTTATAATAACTGTTACGGACACAAATAAACCACAAGTTTCCGTATTTTGGGTAATTTTTTATTAAATTTCAAACAAATGAAAAAAATAAATGAACTGAAAAAAAAATGGTAAATGATAGTAAATTATTTCGAATAAATGTATAAAAAAGTTAATATAGATATTTCTTTGAAAAATAAATGTATGTTCCTTTATTTTTAAATGGAACGGAAAACTTTTTTATTAAACTACAGACAGTTAACTACATAATATTCTGAGTGTATTAGTACAAAATTTAAAATAAATTTTTTTTTATCAAACATCAAAACTTTTTTATTTTATTAATTTTTTTTTAATAAATATTTTAGACAAAATTAAAAAAAAAAATCAAAGGATTAAAAATTGTAAAATTAGAAACGAATTTATCATTTTGTAATTTCTGTTTGAAAAATTTTTTAGTAAATTTTTTTAGTTTGAAGATCATATTTTAATTGTTTTTAGGGCTGATTTTTAGAACTAAAAAAACTTTTTAGTGCTATTTTAAGTAGATGTCCTATTTTTAGACATGAGTCGGTATCTTCACTTCCGATCCCTTTTTTTAATATATGTAACATTTTAAGGCAATTAAAGTTTGTAGGTGTAAGTTTTAATTAGAAATAAATTTTCTCTTTAATATACACTTCTTTGAAATTAGTAAATTTTTTTTGCTAATTTTAGCAAATCGGTTTTCAAAAATTTGTAAAATAATTTCTGAAATTAGCAACATTAATTTTTAAATATTCTATAATTTGTAAAATGTAAATAGCAAAAAGATTTGCTAAATAATATTTTTTTTTTACTAAAAGTCAGTACAAAAATATTAAAGTGGGATTGAAAACTTTTTACAAATTTTTCTACTAACTTTTTTTATCAGTGTAATATTGTGTGAATTTTTTCAATTTTCTTTATTGAGTGGAAAAGATTTTGATTTTTTTTTTGCAAAGAAATTTCTTTTATGCTGTTACGGTTAAATGGTGCGGTTAACCGCCTTTACATTTACAACTAAAATTCAAACACTAGGTAAAACTGACCTAACGGATTTTATTATACGATTTTTTTAAATTGAATTGTCGATTTTCTAAAAATCATCACTGCCCTAACCTGGATGCATTAAATTGTTCTTTTTTTATGTAACCGTGTATATCCATTTCTATTAAATTTATAACAAGTTCTATAAAAATTATTGAAATTAAATACATTTGCCAAGTTCAATGTCAAAAAGCATATGGCAACTCTGTTTTTGTGTTCCTTCTTTTAGTTATCAATTCCATTTTTCCAAGTCGGTCGCGCAAAAGAATAAGCACGTGTTTGTATAACCATTTAACAGTGAAAAAACGTGTTAAAATTTAAAAAAGTGCAAAATGTATTAATATAAATATAAAATTTCAATAATTTAAAGTCATTTCATTGAAATCTATATAAATTAAATGCAAAAAGTGTTTAAAAAAAATTCCACAAATTCAGGAATATGTATTAGCAAAAAAAAAAGCCTTATTCAACATGTATTTTATTTGCATATAAGCAGAGAGTATGTTCTCTTTTTTTTTTGTTTTTCACTTCTCTCATCTGAATTTGTTTTGTCATTGCTTTTGTTAATATTTGTTATTGTTATTATTGAAAAAGGTCAAATTGAATTATTATTTCGTTTTTTCCAAGTCGGTTGCACAAAAGAGTTAGCTCGTGATTAATTAACAATTTAATAGTGAAAAAATGTGTTATAATTTATAAAAAGTGGAAAATGTGTTAATTTAAATATAAAATTTTATTAATATAAAGTCATTTTATTCAATTTTATATAAATTCAATGCAAAAATGTGTATTTAAAAGAAATTTCATAAATTGAGCAACATGTATTAGCTAAAATAAGCCTTTATTCAACATGAAGTTTTTGCATATAAGAAAAGAGTATTATTTTTGTTTTCCGTCTCTCTGTCTTTGCTTTTGTTAATACGAATTAGTTGTTGTTATTATTCAAAAAAGTGCATTTGTGTAAATTAATAAAAAAAAATTATATCAATGTTAACAGAGAGTACGTACTAAGGCAAAAAAAAAAAGGTTTTTTAAATGTGTAAAATCGGTTACATGTTGCTTGCGAATATTATTTTTATCGTTATTATCGAAAAACTTCAACAAATCGTTTAAATTTAAAATTAACAATAATTGATAATATATTGAAACAGAATAAATAAAACTAGCTCAGTAACAATTAAGGTAAGTTTTTTGAAAAAAAAATTTTATATTGTAAACATTTTAATATTAAGTCTTAAAGCACATAAATTTATTACTTGCACATAAGCAGCGCTGCACGTAAATGGAAATATGCACTAAAAACCAAAAAATATACACTGAAAATCGAATTATCAAAGAAATATGCACTGGAAATTTCTCGATTTTAAAAATCAGATTTAGTACTGGTTTTCATATTAAAAATACAATAGAAATTTCTAAGAAATTACATTCCGCTTCTGTGTAGAGGTTTTCACATTCTTTTATCTTAAAATAAATCTTTAGTTCACTTTTTAATAATTATGAAATTAAATGCAAAGTATGCAAAAATGTCATAAAATATGCAAACATATGCACTCAAATGAAAAAAAAGTACTAAAATCTGCGTTTATAATAAAATATGCTTAAATATGCACTTAAAAGAAAAAAAAAAAAAATACTAAAATCTGCGTTTATAATGAAATATGCTTAAATATGCAACAACAAATCGATGCAAATTCTTTAATTCGGAAAAGCATTCGGTCAAAACGGGGATTTGCGTACTGACTACAAATATGATTTTGATAAAAATCACTACCCCGGTTATAAATAATTAAATTTAAATAATTTATTGTAAATAATTGGGCTGTTGACAAGGCGTGTGCTAAGTGTTATATGTGCTTTATTGTCACATTAAAAATTATCAAAATTATTTAATATTTAAAAATTTAGTTGCTAGCATGCTTTAACTTCGTTTATTTTACCTTGATTAATAGATTTATTTTTATCGGAGCAAAAGGTTAAAAAAATAAATATTTTTGTAGGGGTTCCCATTCACAAAATGAATAAATTCAAGGTCGTATGTTTAAAATAAAAGTCTCCATAATCATCATGTTCTCAAAATTAAAAAGGAAAATTAAAATTTTTCCACTTAATATTTCACCTCAATCGCTCTTCTAGTTCAATAGCTCGGCAGAGCATTTAGAAAGGGCTAAATTAAAAAAATTTACCAGTTTTTGTGTTTTTCAGTTTATTTTATTTAACAACTTGTACTTTTAAGAGATCGATCTTACGCTTTAATGTATAAAATACATATTAAAAAAAAATATTATTGAAATTTTTAAATTAAAAAAAATGGCTAAAATGTTTGTTTTCCAACAAAATGGAATTTTCTTCTTCATCTTCGGGACATAAAATTGTCTTTATATAAACTTGCACTTTTTGTAGCTTTGGTTTGAATTAATTTTTGCAGAAATACTTAACTGTATTTTGTAATTTGAGCAACGGGTATTGCTTCTTTTTAAGCCTATTTTGTATGGATTAAACAAATTGATGTATTTAATGCAAGCCATACACGTTTCAACTCGCTTGGTACAACTCGCTTGGTAATCGAGTAGGGCGTTTTGCACACAAACAATACAATTTTTTGTACAACTTCAATGCCTCGTCGGATTAGTTCCCCAAGCTTTTCTATATTTTTGGTGGTAACGATCCATTTTTAATAATACATAAAATTTAAAGGGAATTTCTGCAATAGTTTTTAACAAGCTGCTGTAAAAAAAAAATGTTGCACTAGAAATTTATAAAAAAAATTCATACGATTGGCATAAACATTATGTAAATTATCAAAAAAAAACAGTTGCCAGATTATGGACAAAACTAACAAATGACTCAAAAAGCGCTAAAAGGTCTAAAAAATATAACAAAAAGAGCTACGTTAGCCCTTAAAAAAATAAAAAGCTAAATGAAAAAAGTACGCGTTGAAAGCAATCGAAAAGGGCTAAATATAACCCGAAAAGGGCTAACTTGGCATTGCTGCTCCTAGTTCAGTAGCGCTTTCAGTTCAATAGCTCTTCCAGTTCAATCGTTCTTTCAGCTCAATTGCTCTTCTAATTCAATAGCTCTTCTAGTTCAATAGCTTCTCTAATTCAAAAGCTCTTCTAAATTAATAACTCTCCCAGTTAATTGTTATTTTAATTAAATTGCTAAACAAGAACTGCAACATGTAACCACGATTTTATGCAAACAAATGTCTAGCTGACTTAATAATTTAACGTTTTTAAAGCTTTCTAAAAAGCATTTTATCTTTTTGCATATAGCCCTTTGAGTCAGTAAAAATGAAGACATTTCGAAAATTATGACCTAAAAAAGCTGAAGACCTAAAAGAGCTGAAGATCAACTAGATCACTAGTTCATAGTAAAGAGTAGTTCAATTGAACTAGTTTGTTCATGAACCATACAACTCTAGTTTTTTTCCAAGTCGGTCGCGCAAAAGAATTAGCTCGTATTTATTTAACAATTTAATGGTGAAAAAATGTGTTATAAATTAAAAAAAGTGCAAAGTGTATTAATTTAAATATAAATGTTCAATAATTCAAAGTCATTTTATTAAAATCTATATAAATTAAATGCAAAAAAGTGTTTTAAAAAATGTCATAGTTTCATGTAATAGCCAAAAAAGCCTTATTCAACATGCATTAAATTTTTGCATACAAGAAAAGAGTATTCATTTTGTTGTTTATATCTCTCTGCCTTTTGTTAATATGAATTAGTTGTTGTTATTATTGAAAAAGTAAAATAATCTCTATTTAGTGCGTGTGTGTAGTTTGTGTAAATAAATAAAAAAAAAAAGAATAGCAATCTTAACAGAGAGTAGGTGTTAAGGCAAAAATAAAATGTTTTTTAAATGTGTTAAATCAGTTGCGTGTTGCTCGCGAATATTATTGAATCGTTATTATCGACAACTTCAACAAATCGGCTAAATTTAAAATATTGAAACAGAATAAATGAAACCAACTTAATAACTATGAAGGTAAGTTTTATGAAAAAATTTTTATATTATTAACATTTGAATATTAAGTCTTAAAGTACATAAATGTATTACCTGTTAATAAGCAGGGATGCGACTTTCATGCATTAATAAATTGAAAATATGCACGAAAAATTCAAAAATAAATGCAAAAATTAGGGAAATATGCACTTGAAATTTCTCGATTTTAAGAACCAGATTTATTACTGGCTTTTATATTAAATTCAATAGAAATTTATAAGAAATAACATTCTGTTTTCACATTCTTTTATCTTCAAAATAAATCTTACAAATTATTTAATTAAATGCAAAGTATGCAAAAATATGCAATAAATATCATAAAATATGCAAACAAAATCTCAGCGATTTAAGAAAAAAAGTAAACATTTTTAAAATTTGGGTTGTTATGACCCCAGATAAAAATTGCTTAAAGTTACACTGGGAAAAGTTGTATCTAATTTTTCTTGAGTCGTATAGTTAATTTACACTGCGGAGTTAATATAATAATATGTGAATTAACTGCTAATGGTTGCGCTGAAATAAAATAACTTTTTTTTTAATTAAAATAATGCTATACGTCATAGAACCATCTGGAACTTCAGGAGCGCGTAAAAAAATATGGTTTCAAAACATGATATAACATAATTTTAATATACTTTATTGTTATTATGTTCGAAAAATCACAAAGTATACCTTAAGGTGCTGTAATATATTTTTATTTGAGTCACCCTGTATCAATTGTAGATTACACTAGATTACAAAGACGACATGTATAAAAGTTCTCCGTGCTAAAAATATTTATGCTGGTATAATTAAATTTGACACTTTGCCACACACCCTACAATTTTTTGAAAGCCTGTATCTTCCTCTTTAAGTTTTGTGAACAGTTTATCTCGATTGGATCAGTACCGTGATACTGAAATCACAACTAGAATTTGAAGTCGCAAACAAAAACAATCGAAGAAAGCTATGAAGGTGTTGTCAACCTAAGGACAACGACATGTGATACTAACATCGGTGGCGACGCAGTAAAAGATATGCGGGGGACTGAAGAAAAAAATGTTAGATTCCTGAATTTTGACTAAAGCTCACGAACTGAAATTTATAATCAATCAGGCGCTCGCGCATGACTTAATATCGTCCAGAATTTTTTCCAATTTGATGGTGGATTTCCCGAATCTAAATGCGGTGAAATAAAAATAAATATGTGTATTTTTTTGTTTGTAAATATTTGGAGATTGAAAGTTCGTTATAAATTAACAAACATAATAAACCAAACAATTCCAATGCATATAAAAACAAAAAAAAAAAAAAAACTGTAAAAACTTTTGATTTTTTTTTGCCAAGAAGGGCTAAACTTTGGTTAAAAATTTTCAAACCCCTTTCGATACAATATTGACTTACCACCAGGTACGAGATGTTCGCAATTATTCATAGCACGCTTCCGAACCAAAAATTTCACGGACAATTAGTTAAATTGCACTTATGATGATGAAATTTCTTTCATCAATGTCTTTTTTTAAGTTTTAAATTTAAAAAAAAATTTTTCTTTAGGAAAATTCAAAGGACATTGCTAGATCTAATAGAATGCTACCAATCTGCAAAAAGGACTTTACATATCAATAGAAAATTTCATCAGTGTAAGTGCAATTTTACTCATTATCCGCCAAATATTTAGTTCGGGGGCGTGTTATGAACACATGCACTCAGGAAAAAAAAAATTTGGACTTACAGAGGAATCACGCACAAAATTATTTCTCAGCTCACATTCACTCAAGACTCACGTGATTTATATATATTGTACACACGCGTGAAAAACATGAGTGACGTAAATTTCGTGTCACGCTCCCATCTCTAACAGATTCAGTTAAAATCAGTTTTGACAAACGATTCAATTGACTAGCGATAAAGCCTAAATGGCGCCTGCTTTTTTTTAAACGATTTTGCCAGCGTTTTTCTATTAAAAATTGCAAATTTTATTAATTTCTGTTTTAATTTTTAAACGTTAAAAAATTTTATTATTTTTTCAAAACATTTTATAGAAAACCCCTGATAAATTTGTTCGAAAAAAGCAAAATGAATTCGTCAGTAGAGATGGGCACGTAAGCGATTTTTGACTCACACTCGAGCACCATCACGAACCAAAAATTACAATCACGCACGAAGATTTTTTTACTCACGCACGATCACGTGACGAATTTAAATTTTGGTGAATCAGGAAATTTCGTGTCACGTGCTCACCTCTTTTTGTCAGTGCGAGGGTCGTGGGTTCGATTCCCACCAGAGGCTCTGGTCTGTTTTCGCTACAACGCGCCGATGGCCTTTGTTGCTAGTGCTCGGTTAGGGTATTATGATATAATTTGTAATTATATGATTAATATAAATAAAAATAAAAAAAAAAATATTTTAAGAATATTGTAAGGGGAACGGTGTTTTCACGTCAGAAATTTAGATCAAATAAAATAAACTTTAAGGCATTGACTTTTGAATAAGAAAATTTTTAAATTTTGGCATACCCTAACTTTTAAATTCATGCGTTAAATTTTTTTTACAAAGAGTTTTATTTTACACTAAACACTATTCTATAAATTAACATTAAATATAATTATTAAATAATTTAATAAATATATGTAAAATTAAACTTAAGCCAATTCCGAGGGAAATATTGCACTTTTAGCAATTTTTACCGTAGCAGATCTAGCTATTCTCATCAAACCCATTTCACCCCAGGTCGTATCAAAAGAATTTTGCATTAGCCAATAATCTTTACCAGTCGTAGGATCAGTATCATAACCAAGAACAACCATAAAATGAGAACCTTTTTGGGTAGAGGGTGGCTGGAAAATACCCTCCGAATAATGCATAAACTCAAATGAGGTGGGATTTAACTCAACAACAACAGGAAAACCAGCGGCAACATATTTTTTCAAAGTTTCATCATCTCCATCCGCAATGGTAGAGTATGTAGCCAAATTGGTAGCCAATAAACCATTAGGTACACACATACCCGGTTCACTTAAGGTGTTATTATTTATATATTCACTTTCCAAAAGTAAATCCATGCCATATTGTGTTAAATAATCAAAAGCTGCTTGGGGTCTTTGACTTTTGCAGCCAATAGAGCGACCAGCACAATCAATTATATTTTGAGCTGATAGTGAAGCAGGATTCATATTACCCGTTTGTTGAGCTTGTAGAACTTCAATAGCTTTAACGGCTGCATAAGCCCAACCACTATTACATTTTGTACCCTGATTTTCTATAGTAGACGAGAATCCAAGTTGATTAATAGGATCATATGATTCAGGTGCTGGATTAACTGGAGGAGCTTCTGTAGCGTATGATGGACCTGATGCTGCAACCGCTGGGAATAAAGCATTAAAATGTATAAGACGCATATCAGTAAATTGATTTTCCTTCAGTTTATAGGTTCTTTGACCACGCTCAAATAATAAATTATGTTTATCAATTCTACGTTTATTATAGGCATAGTAATATTGAGCATAAGCTTCAGTTACACCGGTGTTATTGTAGTCTTTGTTAAAGGCAGCCTAAAAATTGCAAGAAAAGAAAATAAAAAAACATATCTAAAGTTTTTACTATATTATTTAAAGTATTCAAAATAGTTCTGGATTAAATGCATTCAACACACATCATATTAAAACTTTTACTCTTCTCTTTAAAAGACAAAAATTTGAAGAATTTAATATAAGTAACGTATGCGGAATGTAATATGAATTGACCCATTAACAGTAATAAAAACTTTAGCTCAGCTATTTAAGACTAAGAATCAGTATAATCAGTATCCAAAGCGATGAACCGTCCCTTTATATATGAGGTACCTTACGTTTTGCCTTCCCGATCCCTTTATATTCATTTTCACCAGCTGTCTTTTAGTTTTATTTATAAAGCATCAAATTTCCTTCCTTTTCAAATAACTCACATCATCTAAAGCTCTTAAAGAATTCAATCCTTCATTCGATTTTAAATTCCGAATGACTATGGAATGATTGAATTCTCAAACTACAATTTGTGAATGGAAATGATTTCTTAGTTGATCTTAATCGATTTAATTTTAAAAGACTTCGATCGTCTATCATTATTAGATTATTGAATCACTGAATTCAATCATTGGGAATTTAATCGATTTTTATTTATGTTTTACTAATTTTGAAATTTAATCGATTTACAGTTTATTTAATTGTGGTTTATTCGATTTGGTAATTTGAGAATGAAATTTTATTTTCTTCTTTCTATTTTAAAATTTAGAAAATAGTAGTTATTTACTTTCTAAATGTTAAAATAGAAATAAGAAAGTTGAATTTCATTCTCAAATAATGGAAATTGAAGATTTTTTTAACAGATACAAGAAAAACAAAATTAAAAATTTAAAAAAATCACCAAAATTGAAAAAATCACTAAAAGTAAAAAAAAAAAATCGCAAAATTGAAAAAAATCGCAAAACATCTCGGAAATTCCCCAAATTGAAAAAATGCTAAAATTAGAAAAAAGCCAAAATTAAAAAATTTCTTCAATTCAAAAAACGAAATGTGAAAAAACGCCCAAATTAAAAAATCTTCAAATTTAAAATAATCGCCAAAATTTAAAAAAAAATTCGCCAACTACAAAAAAACGCTAGAATTTAAAAATGGACTAAAATTAAAAAAATCGATTTTTCAAAAAAAAAATAAAAAAACTTAAAACTAAAAAAATTAGCTAAAATTATAAAAAAAAAGTTTTCTCAAATTGAATCGCTAAAAAAAATTGTAATTGCCTATATTTCGAAAACTCAAAACGAGCAAGAAAAACTTTTTGCACCAGAGGTCTCAAGCTTCAAATTACTTTGCTTGATTTTATCTCGAGAACTATTCCTTGAAGAGGTAGTACATTTTTTATATATTTTTTTTATATCTACAGTATTTTTTTTTTAATTTTTGCGATTTTTTTTACTCATTTTTTTTAAGCATGTGATTTTTAAATTTTTTTTAATTTAGCTGATTTTTAAAATTTGTGCGTTTTTTTTTTGATATTTACAGTTTTTTTAATTTGAGGAATTTTTTCCAATTTTAACGACTTTTTAGTTTTGAATTGTTTTCTGGCGATTTTTTTCACTTTTAGTGATTTATTTTTACAAATTAATAATTTAATTCCTTTTAGTTTTTTTTTTTCTTGTTTCTATAAGAAATTTTTAAATTTACTGTAATAAAATAAAATATTTTCTAATTTTCCATTATTTTTTTTCAATCGATTGAAGAAAATCAAATGTTATTTTCAAATTGCTCAATCACGTAAAAACGAATAATTGATTAAATTCTAAATCGAATAAGAAAGAAATCGAATAAATTCCTAATTATTTAATTTCTAAAGTTTCAATTCAATGATTGATGAAATTGAATGAGATGAATTAATTGAATTTCTTAGACGTGAATTCGATCCAATGAATTCCAAAGATTGAATTCTTTGCGAATGTTTAAAAGAGAATTCAATCGATTTTAAGGGAATTCAATCATCGAAGATCTGACATCATCCAGAGCACGTTATCGATGTTTAATAAACGGGGAAGAGAAAAAAGCAAAATTCAATGTATTTAAAGCAAAAAAATATTGAAAAAAGCAAAAGTAAGAAATTTAAGAAAAACATTATTTTTTTTAAAAAAAAGAACAAAACAGCAGAATTTTTTTTAACAAATACACTCAGAATATTATGTAGTTAACTGTTTGTAGTTTAACAAAAAAGTTTTCCGTTCCATTTTAAAATAAAGGAACATACATTTATTTTGTAAAGAAATATCTATATTAACTTTTTTATACATTTATTAGAAATAATTTACTATCATTTACCATTTTTTTCAGTTTCATTTATTTTTTTCATTTGTTTGAAATTTAATAAAAATTTACCCACAAAACGGAAACTTGTCGTTTATTTGTGTCCGTTACAGTTATTACAAAATTTAAATTTTGTTTGCTGTCTGTTTCAAAAAAAAAAAAATATTCAAAAAATTTCAAGTTGTTTTTTTATTTAAATTGGTTGTATATATACAAAATTTTTCAATACAAATTACAAGAACTTCATAAACAAACATACATACACAAACACATTCACACAAAAAGTGTCTATAGCTATGCATACAAACATTTTGTATTGTACGAGTATATTAAAAAAAAAACTAAAAATACAAAAAGGGAAACAATTTCAAATAAATGAAAAAAAAAACATTTTTTTTAAGGAATTGGTAGTTAAAATATTGACACTTATTTTAACTGATTATTACATTTGTTTCTTACGGATGTGTCAATTGATTAATCAACATTTAAAAATAAAAAACAAATGGCATTTAATTTACCTGAAAATTAAGTAGACCGGTTTTTAAATGAAATATCATTTCTTTTAAATGACATTTTCCGTTATTTTAACATACAAACTATTTTAAGTGTAAAAAAAGCTCTGAAGCAAATTAAAATTAAAAAAGCAATTTAAAGCTTAAAAATCTACTTTAGAGGTCAAAACTGGAAAATGAAAAAAGCAGAAAAAAGCAATTGTGATTAAAAAAGCAAAAATAGCATAAAAAATCAAATTTGTCTTCTCTGTTCAGAAGTAACGACTTCTTTTATGGGACTGGTGCAACAGTTTTTTGCACATTTGATTATTCCTATATCTTATTAAATTTTTTTTTTGTTGAGCTGATGGTCTTTGCAGCCAGTGCTCTTAAATATAAATTTATTCCCAGAACTCATTCTGAAGATTAAATAAATTAATAATAATAATAATAAAATTTTTTCGTTGGCATTATATTTCTTCGCCATCGTCTCACAATTTCTTTCCTCAGTTTTGCCGGAATTAGGCGGCATTTCAAAGGCACATTTTTTTCTAAAGCCTCATTTTCTTTCAAACGATTTTCTCTTCTTGAAACTCTTTATCGTGTTATAAATAAAATTTGTTCTTCTACTTTCAATGAATTGATTGCAACTAATTTTAATCTATTGAACTGAAATTCAGTCAAATGATTTCAGAAATAGTGCCGTAATTTTTCTTATATGCGACCTTTTCCGAGAAGTGTGTGCAAATGAAGTTTTTGAGAAATCGCATTTAAAGTTTCATAACGCATTATTACTGTGAACACACCTTCAGTTGGGAGATGCGATTTGGTATGGTTAGTTATGATTGGGTGCCGACTTTGGTGACGTCATGCCTATGTGGTGTCGTATTTTTTTTTTCGCTTTTAAAGTGACAATACCTTTGCTATTGTTGCTGCTCTGTTCGTTTTCAGCTATCTGTTTGCTCTCAGCAAAGGGTTGATGTGCGTATACTAATACGAAGAACATTGTAAAAATAACAATTAGAAATCAGAAATCTAACTAATCCTCTCTTAAGTCCAAACCCGTTTTTTGATACACAAGGTCCCTTTTCTCGGAGAAAGTCACACATTTTATTTTGATATTGTGACTTGTTTTCTTTTTGTAATGATGATTGGCAATCAGTTCATATTTCATTTCACATACGTTAGTGAGATTTCGTAACTTTTTAAACAAAAAATTCGGTAGTAACATTGTCAAAATTCGATAACTAGCCATAAAATTAGTTAAAACTATTCTGCAATTATTTTCGCATTACAGTTGGAAATTCTAACTGAACTTTTCCGCGGTTTGATGTAAAATATTTAAATGCACTTCACTTACCTTATAATCCTTCCATTGCTGTGCTGGTACATGATTATATGTAGAACCAATTTCAATTAAACTTAAAGCTATAACTACCAATATTATCGTTGTAAATCTAGACATTTTGCTGAAAAGTTTGAATGTCTTATCTAAGCAATATAAATTTGTACTAACTTTTTTTCTTTAACTTTCAAAGACTTTTATACCTGTGATATTTAATTAGTTTTGTAAATTTTAATAGTCTTTTTTTATGTATTATTTGTAAAAAAAAAAGAAATTTTACTCAATATTCTAACCCATTTTCTTTTGTATAATTCAAAAAATATAAACTTAAAAAGTGTAATGTAGTTTTGTATTCAAATTTTAAGTAAATAAAAAAAAACTAAGTTAAGATAAGTTTAAATAGCCTAAGTCCATAATTTAGTAATTTATATCATTGAATTTTATACAATATATTTTTTTTTGTATAATTTGGTGGATGAAATTTAAAGGCATAGTCAGTTAAGCTTAGAGTGTCCTAACATATTTGAATGTTTTGATTTAAAAATGTACATTTGTTTCCTTTGATCTGCACACAATTCAAAAAAAAATTGTTCAAAAGTGAACCTTTATTGATCAAAAATGTTCATACGTTAACTTTCTCTAAATTAACATTTTTTATCTGAAAAAACAAAACATATTTGCAGATATCAATTTTCAAATTCAACCCCTTAACCTAAAATCTCTAGAATTTTTAAATTACCAATTTTGATTATTGACGGAATATCGTTCCCCAAATAAATATTTCTTTTATTTTAGAAAATGAAACGTATTTAATGGTTTAAATTTTCGAATTTTACAGTTCTTTAATATAAGGTTCATTCGTTTACTTTTCTCAGTCAAGTCCAGTATGAATTACTCAGTAACAAATATACAGAGAGTAAGACAAATTTACTCTCAAAATAAAAATTTTCTAAAAAAGTACGCGAACAGAAAATTTGCAATAATTTACAAGTTTGTTAAACAGCTGATTGTAAAACCAAATGCAAAAATAAATTGCAACTGGTCAATATGAAAAATATGTATTGTTGTTGTAAAATCTTAAGCAGAAACATTTTAGAAGGTTTTCTTATCTTTTCTGTAATTCATTTAACAATATTTGTTGCTTTGCATAAAACAACGTAGTTGTAAAACATTTTTTTTTGTATTTACAAAAATTTAAACATATTTTTTGCAATCATATGTTTTTTTCTGCTTGTAAATTCTTGCTGGCAATAATTTGTCCAGTAAAAATTTGCAGAAAGAAGAATAACTCTCAACATCAAACTGTCACTTTATTCTCTCTTTTTTCTTTATGTTTACTGAGTATTTGTGTAAACGAACGACATCCAGTAAAATATTGTACAAATTTATTGGGGAAACGAGTATTATCATAAAAATTGATAAAGCTGAATATATTTCTAAGATTTACTTAGTTTTTTAACTATTTTCTCATAGTTATTTTTATTGTTAGTCACTTTTACTTGTAAACGTTTATAGCATTTGAAAATGTTAATAATGTTTGTGATATAATTAACACATTATTGTAGCAAATATTTGTGTAACATTTTATAATTTCTTCCACAAAAAAGTGTGTTCGTAGTGTAAATAAATCATAAGAATTTATGCAAACTTCATGCAAGCAGACACTGAAAAGCAGACCATTAAAGTATAAATTCTTAATTGATATATCAAATTTTATTTTACGACGGCGTATCAATAAGTCCGTGACTTTTTGAATGAAACACAGTTTTTATTTTGAAAAAAAAAAATATATTTTTCAACATAATCACCTTTTAGCTCAATACACTAAGTCCAACGTTTCTTCAATTTTTTTATCCCTTCCAAAAAATAGGATTTTTCGAGGTCCATAAAATAGGCATTTGCTTGATCAATAATTTCATCGTTGGAGTTAAATCTCTTTCCACCGAGACATTTCTTTAGGTTTGGAAATAGGAAATAGTCACTGGGGGCTAATCCAGATGAGGTACCAATTCGTAGCCCAATTCCCATCTTGCAGACAGCTTTCTTAAATCCAACTGATCATTTAAAATCGAAACCACACTGCCATATGAAATGCCTATGGCATCAACAATCTCACGCACTTTTACTCCATACCATATCGTAGATTTTTTCGATATTTTCGGGTGTATTGAGCCCAATTTATTTCAAATTTTGGTGATTTGTTCAAATTAAATGATTTATTGTACTGAATTAAATTGAATATTAAATGATTGATTGAATTCCAAGTTGTAATGAGTAAGAAATCGAATGAATTCCTTTGTAGTAGCGGAATTTTTCAGTTGTAACTACCGAACTTTTGTTGAGACAAATAACTATTATCTGTGATCGGCATATCAGTGTGGGGGTCGTGGGTTCGATTCCTACCTGAGGTTCTGGTCTGTTTACGCTACAACGAGCCGATAGCCTTCAATGCTTGTGCTCGGTAAAAATTGTAATTGTATTATTTATATAAATAAAAATAAAAAACAACTATTATCTAAACAAAGTAACTGTTGTAACAACTGAAAAATTTAGTTACCATAACCGAACCATTCGATTGCCAATAAAACCGGGCTTATTAAATTAATTCAAGAATTGAAAAAAAATCTAAAGCACTCAAATCAATTAATTTTGATTTAATTTTTTTATAAAATTAACTGATTTTATTTAACTTTCTTTTTTAAAAAATATGAATTAGTGTATTACCAGAATTATTTTCATAAAGAATTTAAGTTTTTAAAGTTCTGTCCAAAATATAGGTGCGATTTAATAATTCTTAAATTGTGATAATTAGTAATACATAGATTATTAGAAGGGGATTAAACTTATTTGACCTATATTTAGAAACTTGTTAGTAAACTTAAAAATTTTGATGATAATTAAACAGGGAAAGTGCAAAAGAAAATGTGCATTATTGAAAGAATTTCATTGATCTGTATTCATTGATTTATTAAACTCAGAAACTATTTAATAGGCATTAGAGAAATTAGTGTTTTTAATTCGGTTAATCGATTTATCGATTCCTTGATTGATCACATCTGTTCTAATAATTCACATCATCTGTTTCAATAATTCACATCAAATTAAATCATCGAGATAAATTTTTTTTTAAATATATTTAAAATAAAATAAATTTTAAATTTAATATAAAATAATTTAAAATTA
Organism: Eustalomyia histrio; assembly: GCA_949748255.1. Classification (NCBI taxonomy): domain Eukaryota; kingdom Metazoa; phylum Arthropoda; class Insecta; order Diptera; family Anthomyiidae; genus Eustalomyia; species Eustalomyia histrio. Next base: position 97,886,127 of record OX456527.1, on the reverse strand, counting down.
TTTATGGAACACGATTTCATTCATGTAGCTACCGCGGCTGGCTTCGCAGTATCTCATCAATGGCTCGGACAATATTAGCCTTAAAGGTGTGAATCATTTCTGGATTATTCGCATAACATCGACCTTAAACCACACGCCACAAGATAAAGTGTAAACAGGCCAAATCGCAGCTCCTAGGCGGCCAATTGACTACGTCAAGACAGCTGATAACACGATTGTTTGATATGCTGTGTGACATGGTGCGTAATCCTGCTGTGTAAACGGGCCAAATCGCAGCTCCTAGGCGGCCAATTGACTACGTCAAGACAGCTGATAACACGATTGTTTGATATGCTGTGTGACATGGTGCGTAATCCTGCTGAAACTTTGACTATTCAAGCTTATATCTTCCATTTCAGCCCATGAAATTTCCGTAATAATTGCCCTGCAGCGCTCGCCGTTGACTGAAATTGCATTTCCAGCAGCAGTTTTGAAAAAATGGACTAATAATGTCACCACTCTAAAATCCATACCAAACTGTCACGTTCTGTGGATGCATCGGGAATGACATGCGGGTTATCCGATCCTCAGATGGGGTAATTTTTTTTGTTAACATAGTTGCCGAGATGAAATACGCCCCGTGAGAAAATATGATTTTTCGATCAAATTCGATGTCCGATATAAGCTTCTGTAAAAGCCAAACTGAGAAGCCATAACGAAGTGAATGGTCCTCCGCCTTCAATTGCTGAATAAATTTGACCTTGTAAGCGAATAATCCGAGATTTTTGTGAAATGCCGAGTTGATGAGATAGATGGCGAGTCAATGTTCTTGGATTGAGTTGCACACTTTCGGCCTCAGCAGCCACATACTTATCGGTATGCACCGTACGGAGACGAGAATATGAATGTTGTCCACTAGCAAGTCTGTCTCACGATTTTTTTGCACAAATTTACGTATAGCACACTTGATGGGTGCATCATTTCAACCAAAACTTTTTTACAACAAACGCACGGTTTGGGCAACACAGCACTCATTTTAGAAAAGAGTTTGCAATGTTTCCCAATGTTATTCAAGCGTAAAGCGGCTCATTTTGGTCCACGGAGGTGATACTGACTGATAGCCAATATTTCGAATATAAAAAATCTATCAGTGTAAAAATAAATTTAAAAAGATACCAGTGTTTGGACCACCCTATGTAAAGGGTGGTAAAATTTTAAGGGCCGATGTTGATTTTGAATAAAACACAAATTATTTAGGAAATTATTGTCATTTCTTTTTATTATGATAATATGGTATGGTTCAATTATGTATAGAACAAAATACTGGCCAAATAACTGCCGCGACCTCAGCGCACACCTCCATCCGATAGTCCAAATTTTCGATGACGCTGAGGCATAATTGAGGTTCTATGCCGTTAATGTGCCGAATTATCTCATCCTTTAGCTCTTGCATTGTTGCTGGCTTATCGACGTACACCTGAATCTTTCAAATAACGCCAAAGAAAGAAGTCCAACGGTGTCAAATCACACGTGAGATAACACGGCCTTTGACACCGTCCTGTTGAAACCACATATCGTCCAGGGTCATATCCTCAATTCCTGGCCACAATAAGTTCGATAGCGAACACCATTCACGGTAAATGCTTGGCCGACCTCATGACACACTATCGCGAACAACAGCAATGTTTTCCGCAGAACGAACTGGGCGAGCATGCACAGAGTTTTTCACAGACCCGGTTTGATGAAATTTGCCAAGAATTCTTCCGATTGAGGACACATTTGGTCGATTATGCTGACCAAAAAAAATCACGAAGTGCACGAAATTCATTTTGATTTGAGCGCCCATTTTCATAATAAGCCCGAATAACTTTAGCGCGTTGCTCGATTGTGTATCTTTCAATGGTTCAAATTGAGTAAGTCTGAAATTGAGAAATGTCTAATGAAATGCAGAAAAAAGCTTGACTTTAGTTGTGGTTCACATTCAACATCGGCCCTTAAAATTTAACCACCCTATATAAACAAATATATAATTGCATGTAAACATATTCAACAATGTATTTTTTCTGCTTGTTACATTTAAACGGGACATTGTGGGGCTCTATATGACCCTACATGAGTGTATGCATTCTATTTAGGCCCCGACAGCACATAAGGGCTAATGTTCTAGAATTAAATTAACAATAGCTTTATGCGGTTATTTATATTCGAAAATCCCATTTAAATTTGACATTAACAGGTGAATTGAGAATTTCCCGGCCTGACGCATAAATGGCGCTACTACACTTAAATCAATATCAGTTAGCCCTAACCTTCAAAAGACACGTGTGTAAATTTGACAGTTGTCGGATCTTTAGTTTGTGAATTATAGCATTTTTAATGGACGCAACTTTTGTTATTGTGAAAAAAATGGATAAAAAGGAATTTCGCGTGTTGATAAAATATTGCTTTTTAAGGGAAAAAATACAGTTGAAGCAAAAACTTGGCTTGATGACGAATTTCCGGACACTGACCCAGGAAAATCAACCATCAAGGATTGGTATGCTAAGTTTAGACGTGGTGAAATAAGACCGAAGACGATGAACGCAGTGGACGCCCAAAACAGGTTGTTACGGACGAAAACATCAATTTCGAATGACCGGAAATTGAAATTGAATGAAATAGAAGGTACTCTAATGATATCAACTGAACGTATACATCATATCATTCACGAATATTTGGGTATGAGAAAGCTCTGTGCAAGGTGGGTGCCGTGCGAGCTAACTTTTGACCAAAAATAACGACGAGTTGATGATTCGGTGCAGTGTTTTTGTGTCGATATGTGACAATGGATGAAACATGGCTCCATCATTTCACTCAGAAGTCCAATCGACAGTGATCCGAATGGACTGCACGTGATGAACCAACTCCAAAGCGTGGAAAGACGCAACAGTCGGCTGGCAAGGTTATGGCGTCTGTATTTTGGGATAAGCATGGAATAATTTTCATTGAAGCCTGACTTCTCAATTGACCTGTTAATGTCAAGTTTACATGGGATTTTTAATTTTAGAACATTAACCCTTATGTGCTGTCAGGGTCTATTTAGGTTGTATATATTCATGTAGGGTCATATAGAGCCCCACAATGTCCCGTTTAAATGTAAGAAGCAGAAAAAATACATTGTTGAATATGTTTACATGCAATTATATATTTGTTTATACATAGGGTGGTCCAAACACTGGTATTTTTTTAAATTTATTTTTACACTGGTAGATTTTTTATATTCGAAATATTGGCTATCAGTCAGTATCACCTCCGTAGACCAACTGAGCCGCTTTACGCTTGAATAATGTTGGGAAACATTGCAAACTCTTTTCCAAAATGAGTGCTGTGTTGGCCAAACTGTGCGTTTGTTGCAAAGAAGTTTTGGTCGAAATGATGCACCCATCAAGCGTGCTGTACGCAAATTTGTGCAAAAAAATCGTGAGACAGACTTGCTAGTGGACAACATTCATGATCTCGTCTCCGTACGGTGCATACCGATAAGTATGTGGCTGCTGTTGCCGAAAGTGTGCAACTCAATCCAAGAACATTGACTCGCCATCTATCTCATCAACTCGGGAGTTCACAATGATCTCGGATTATTCGCTTACAAGGTCAAATTTATTCAGCAATTGAAGGCGGAGGACCATTCACTTCGTTATGGCTTCTCAGTTTGGCCCTTACAGAAGCTTATATCGGACATCGAATTTGATCGAAAAATCATATTTTCTTGAAGGGAACTATGTTGAAGAAAAAGACGAATTTTGCCAAAAAAAAAAAATTGTTTTACTATGGTAGGCCGGAGACTTTTCAATTGACCTGTTAATTCACGTTAAGAACTCAAATTCTTTTAGATGGGTGCTATCAGTTTACAGTGAATGTTACTGTTAACACCTTTCCGCAAAATTATAACAAGAAATGTTTTTTAAGTGCACCATCTTAGGTTGAGGGGTTTAAAAATGCGGGAGCAGTCAAAAGTTCAAGTTGTAGTTTCATTTTAAAATTTGTAAAATACACTATTTAACAAAAATGGATTAAAAAAGAACTTACTTTTTGGCGCAAAACATTTTGAAATAAAAACATAAATTAATTTTTTTTGTGTGTTGTTTTTGTGAAAGTTTTAACTTTTATTTAGTATTTTTCCTTTATTTAATCATTTATTGATTTCTTCTACAAGCAGAGCTTTACAGACTTAAATACTAATTCATAAACAAACTGAATGAAAGTAAAATATATTTGTTGTTGTTGTTGTTTTTCGGTATTCTTTTTTTTACTGAGTTTGTTGTTGGATTTTTATTGAGATTTAAAGATTTTTCGGTTGTGGTTTTTGTTAATTTTTTTTTCTTCTTCTAAATTTTTGTTAATGAACTTAATAAAAGTTTTCAAGAAAAGCCATTTTGTGTGGGATTGTTTTGGTTGGTGTTGGTTGTGTTTTGTTAAAAACTTAAAATGTTTAAATATTTGTTTTTGGTTGTTGTTGTTTAGCAGTGTTGTCAAGGTGTTTTTATATTTAATTTTTTGTTTTTGTTGAAAAAAGAAAAATTAAGAACAATAGAAAGACTGGTTTAATGTATTTTTTAATGAATTTTAATGCATTTTAATGTACTTTTTTTTTTTTTGATTATTGCATTTAATGTATTTTTGTTTTCCTTAATTTTTTTGTCAAGAGTTTAAGCAAAGCTCATGATATGGTTTTACGCATTATGTTTAAGATTTTGAGATTTTTTTTTAAAGATTTTTAAAATACATTTATGCGCAAATATGTTTTTTTTTAAATATATTTTTTTTAATAAATATGAACTTGTTTTAAATGTTTTGTGTTTTTTTTAGGAGGGGCGGAGTAATGAAAATGTAAGCGTGTCAAGTTACACGTAAATTATGAGTAACAATTTTTTAAATATGTTTAATATTTTTTTTTGTTTTTTTTTTCTTTTAATCTCATTGCTTTTTTAAATAATTTATATTGTTTTCTGTTTTATTAATATCTAGTTAAAGACTTTTTTATGTCATTTTTTTTTTTAAATTTATTAGTTGCTTTTTTATTAAAGAACTTTTTGTTTTTATTTGTTTTTTTTTTTCACTATTTTTAAACTTTAAGTTTTTTGTTTTTTGTTTTTATTTTTTATAATTATTTTCTTATAAGTAAATATTTTTAATATGAGATTTTTTTCGGCTAGTGTTTAAATTTTTTATAACATAATTTCTTGGTTTTTTTTTATGTACTAAAAATTAAATAGATTATTATCTACAATTTAATGAAGTTTTTTCTTTTTTTTTTTTGGTTTTGTTTTATAATTTAAAGTTGTTTTTTTTTATTTTTTGCTTTAAATAATTTACTAATTCTTTATGTATTTTTGTTGTTGTTTAAAGACAGACCATTAACAAACAATATAAATATATATATTTCCAATGAATATTTGAATTAGTGTTTAAAAAAAAAGATTTATAATTTTTGTTTGTGTTTTATTGTAAATATAAAGTGTTAATTAAATTAGCTTAACTTGAAATCAAAATTACATTTTTATATTTAGCAAATCTTGGTTTTTTTGTTTAAACAAATTGCAACTCTTTTTTGGTTAACAAAGTTTTAAAATAAGACAATAATTCGAATGGGATCGATAACGCTGGCGATAAATGCTTTTCGTTATATATATAAAGCTGTGTTTATGCGGAAAGCTATCAACGTTGGCTTCTGTCATTCTCATACAAATTTGACATAAGTAATGTTAAGCGTTAACACTAAACGTTGCCCGAATTTTGATAGTTTGCCGCATAAACACAGCTATTGCATGAGAAGCAAAATGTTGACTTGTCGTTTAGAGATTTGTCGTCATAATAAAATCTATGACGTATTTATGACGGCTGCTGCTGGCTTCAACTTTATTTGATGTCACTTACACACACTCAATTTATTTGTCAAATTGTGGGCATATTTAAAAAATTCGTGTTTTTGACACAAAAAAAAAAAATAAATGAAAAAAGAAATATACGGATTTTACCGCCTAAAACTTAAATACCGTGAAAATATTAAAAAAAAATAATGTTATACTAATTGAAATGATGGAAAAAATATTACAAAACCTTTAAAAAGAAAATAATTGTTCTGCTTTTCTTTTTGTTTCAAACGTCAAAAAATTGCAACGACTCATTGTCGCTTAATATTAATTAATCGTTATGACATTTGTTTTCGTTAGTCGACTCAGTTGTGATTTATCTCTAAAAGTAAACTTGTATGCTCTTGGTTTACTAATTATATGAACTAACAATCCAGTATTTTCTTCCAATCGGGTGAAGATTTTTTTTAAATTTATTTTTTTTCATCTGCATTCAATTACCCAGATTTTGATATTTGATAATAAAGATCATATATCTTGGACATATATCTTGTCAAAAGAACTTACAAGGAAACATTTCGATTTTAATAAAATTTGGATATGTGATAGAAGAAAAAAAAATTAAAAATCGGCTGCCTTGCAATTTTAAGAGGTCCAAAAGGGGTTGAAAAAGGGATTTTTTTCGCTTTTAACTTTTTAGTTATTTAAACTAAAAGAAACTTCCCTGCGGGAAAAAAAGGGGTCAGTAGGGAATTAGGAGCTGTACCGTGATAGGTGAAAACAGGACTGGTTCCGAAAGTACATATCACGGGATAGGTGAAAAGGGGACCGGTTCCTAAAGTACCTACCACCTGAACGGTTTAAAAATTTATATCACCTGATGAGTCTGAAATTTCCAGTCCCTAGGTAGGTGTAAAGTCTCTATTACATATTGGGTACGAAAGTACTAGTCCCGTGTTAGGTGAAAACCAGCTCTCAAAAAACCTACCATACACTCGGTTTAAAAATCTCTATCACGTGATGAGTTTGAAAATACGAGTCGTGTAATATGTTCGTTGGGGTTAATTATGTGACATGTTCTTTTTGACTGGTCCTGTGAAATGTTACAGAGGGGAATTGACCTAGGACAAGCCCATGTTAAAGTGACCGATCCTTTTCATAAAAAAACCGGTTCCGTGGCCGGTTTCTATCACAATGAACCGGTCACGTGACGTGTCCTAGGATAGGTCCTTTTCCCGCAGAGTTATGTAAATGTAGTATCATTCGAAAGGAATTTTTGAGGGCTTTTTACTGATACCTATTTTTGGTGCTTTTTTTTGGAATTTGCTGTTGTAAAAATTTAAAAATTTTTGAATACTTTTAATAAAGAAGTAAACTTTTATGACTGTCAAATTCACATATTTTATTTCTTATTAAAAATATGTGTCCGCTAAACGTATTTTTTCTGTTATTTTGGATTTTATTAAATTCGCGAAAACCAACAAACCAAATGTAGTATCATTCGAAAGGAATTTTTGAGGGCTTTTTACTGATACCTATTTTTGGTGCTTTTTTTTGGAATTTGCTGTTGTAAAAATTTAAAAATTTTTGAATACTTTTAATAAAGAAGTAAACTTTTATGACTGTCAAATTCACATATTTTATTTCTTAATAAAAATATGTGTCCGCTAAACGTATTTTTTCTGTTATTTTAGATTTTATTAAATTCGCGAAAACCGACAAACCAAACAAATCTTTGCTAAAGGAGGCATTAAGTATATTAAAGTTCCTCATTTGGCGAATGAATTATTTTGATGCAAATTTTATATATTTTTATATTTTGCTGCCAAACAAAAGAGTTACCAAAATTATCTGAATTTCTTTCCCCCTATTTCACTCTCTAGATCACCCAGGTTGATCTTAGATTTATTTTTTATTTACGAATTTCATTAAATTCCCAGTATTTAGGTTCGGCTATTAAACTCAGCCGACAATTATCGTTAGTGAACGAAATCGGTAAAATCGTTAAAAGCCCATATTGCCCAACTTTTGGTCTCAGAGTTGCCAACTATTTTTAATATTTTTTCGTAAAGAATGTACATATAAAATTTACCACAAATTTTGTTTTGGAAAAAATTCTTTACTAAACAGAAAACTAGGAAACATTTTAAAATTTCATCTTGCTTAGGTAAATTAAGCAATAAAATTAATCTTGCTTAGTTAAATTATATAATAAAATAAAAATTATCCAACATTTGTGTTGAAATTTATTGCATTTACTTTTCTCATAAAAAAAATATTTAACGTTCCTGGATATTTGTCAACATTTAGTATTTCTTTCCAAAATTATTTTTATTAATATTATATATTTTTTTTAAATCTTAAAATAAAAAATATATCGGCAGTTTATTGTTGTAATGCCATCAGTATTCTGAATATTTTCTTAAAGATTTTTGTTTGTTTCTGTTAATAATATTCCACCATTCTTAAGATATACAACATTATTTTTTGGATAAATTGGCAGTTTCAATAGATTTGATTTATCAGTGTTAACACTGATAATAATTCATTGTAAAAAAATGCTAAAAAAAGGCAGAGCAAAATTTTTTTTTGTAAAATAGAAAATTTTACGAAAGTTTTCGTTGTTTTGACAATAATTTTGTAATTTTATATCTATGCATAAAAGTACAAAATGATTGTCAAAAAAATTATGTAGTTACACTGTGCGCTATATTTTTAACATTTTTTTAATGGCAGTATTTTAAATATGTATTTTTGCTTTCAAGTATTTTTTATTGAAAACATTTGGATTAAAATTTAATTTTTTTTAAAGGTCCTCATAATTATGCTTTTAAGCTATTAGTCACTTTTCAAAGAAAATTAATAATTTTATTGTTTAAAGCACAACATTTTCAAGTTTGAAAACTTGTTAAATGTATGTTAAAAGTGGGATAATATCCTGCGGGAAAAGGACCTATTCCAGGACACGTCACGCGACCGGTTCATTGTGATACGGACCGGTCACTTTAACATGGGCTTGCCCTAGGAGAGGGTCAATTGCCCTATGTGACATGTCACAGCATTTGTCTAAAAGAACATGTCATGACTTTTAAACCGGTCACATGATAGGTACTCTAGGAACTGGCCCTCTTTTCACCTATCTCGTAATTTTCGGAACCGGTACAGTTTATACCTATCACGGGACAGGTCCAAATTCCCAACTGACCCCTTTTTTCCCGCAGGGTACTTTTACCACTTTTAACACAATTTTATTATGGCGCCCAACTTTGGGGCCTCAATTCATATTTGCCAAATTTTTTATAGTACAGACACTAACTAAATGTCATTGTTATTTCTAAAAATGTATAAACATTTTTAAATCAAAGCTTCTCAAAAAGATTTATTTTTAAACTGGTTGTCATTTCAAAAAAGAGCTTCTGCCATTTAATAATTTTTAAAATGTTCTCGTTTTTTAATAAAATTCTATTTTTAAATATTTTTATTGGAATGTTAAGAAATTTTCTATATTAAATTTAATATATTTTTGCTAAATACTGTTTAAATTTTGTTCTTATTTAACAATTAATAAACTTAAATTAAAAATGAAAATGAAAATAAAAAAAATAAAACTCAAACAAATATTCCTAATTTAAACTTAAATTTAAAAATACTACTTATAATTGCACTTATAAATTTTTCGAAAAAACATTTAACTATTTTTGTTTTTATATATATAAATTTTTATAAATGTTTTGTTTGTATGATAAGTAAATAATTAAGTAAATAAAAACATACAGAATGAAATTCTTTTATATTATTTTTATTTTGCTAATACTCTATGACATTTAAATATGTATGTATGTATACTTTAATGGTATCATAGGAAGATTTTTATTTTATATATATTTTTTTTATATTATCATTATTACATATATATATTTATTTATTTTTTTCATTATTTCATAGAAATTTATTTTTTCGATGAATTAGAATTTAGTTTTTAATGATTACGCTTTTGTTTTTAAATTATCTTTTTTTTTTTTCAAGTGGACTTTAGTAGTTTATTATTTCAAAATTTATTGTGTTTTTTTTTTTCTTCTATATTTTGTATTTAGAATTTATAACGTTTAAAAGATTTTTTTTTTTATTTTTGGTTTGAAAATTGAAATTATTTAAATAATGAGAGGAGATTTGTGTATTATTATTATTACAATAAAAATTATTTATTACTAAATAAATACTAACAAAAAGTGTTGGGAAAAAAATGTCAATACAATATTTCCATATGAAATTTAATTTTCATCAATATTAATACAACATAAATTTGTGCTAACATCAGTTAAAACACATGTAAAACAATTACTTGTTAAATTTAATATTGTGTTTTGACTTCACTTAGCGTAAATTTTTGTACCAAGTTGAAAAAATTAGGTAATTAATTTTGTATTGACATTTTTTTTTTTGACACCTAGTGTAGGTAGATTTTTATTTTTACAAATTTTTAATTATTCTTTTATTATGACATTTGTTTGACAGCAAGTTATATTATATGGAGTTGATTTTATTATTATATAACAACAAATAAAGTTTAAGATTATTTGATAATGTGAATAAATGATTGGAAAATACTAAATAAATTTACTTAACCCTCTAATGCTCTTTCTTCTGATATTGATAATATTTATTTGATATATTTGGCAAATATATTAAAATATTGATCTTGCGATATTGCACAATAAAAATTGAGGACAACTTAAGAAATCCAATAATGAAGTAATTTCGTTTTTTGCTATGAAAAACAATATTGGTAAAATTTTCGAAAATCGAAATCGACACTAAACATTTTAATGAATTCGAAAGTCGCCGTTCTTAATTTCAAGACAAAAAAATCTGTTAGCTGGTTTTTGATTTAGAGGGGTATTCGTAAAACGTGTCCTGACAATATCCTGTGAGTCTTGGAGTAAAATTAGTAACTCATTTTACACGTATAGACTCTGAACTATCTTTGATATAATTAACATCATATGACGATTTTAAAAATATTTTTTCTGTCTTCCCATGTAAAAATAGAAATATATATGAACATGTATGATCATACATGGACTTGTTAATGATCATACAAGGGCATACATGGTCATATACGTCCATACATGATCTCATATATGACCATATATCTTCCGATCCGAAATTTGAGGGTATATGGTGATATATGTGCATATATTATCATACATGCTCATATATTATTCATGTATGCTCGTATATGATCATATACGTCCATATACCCTCAAATTTCGGATCCGAAGATATATGATCATATATGAGATCATGTATGGTCATATATTGAACAATGTATGGACGTATATGACCATGTATGCCCATGTATGATCATGTATGCTCATATATATTTAGATTTTTAGATGGGTTCACAAGTTAATTTTTTCAGTTTAGGAAATTTTGACTTTACATAATTTTTTCCTTTAAATCGTTTGTTGAACAAAAAGAGCTTAAAGGAAGAAAAATTAGTAAACTATATTTTCTATAAAATAAAAAATATATAATTTATTATGAAGACCACCAACAAGCGGCCTTAAGGACATTAGAGGGTTAAAAAATGTCTTAGTTTAGTACTATATGTTTGAAAAAGACCTTTTTATGAAATTTTGCCATGAATAGACACTCCAACCAAAGAATCCACTTGACTTAGGAAAACTAATTTTTGAATAATAATAATAATTAAAAATACACTCTAAAAAATGTTTGTAAAATTCCCACTATAGAATAGGTAAAGTTTTATGTATTTGTACACACCTTCGTATACAATAATACAGAAACAAAGTATTTTTAGACATAATGTGTTTACAATTAAATAATTTATGTTTAAAATTAGTATATTTTTGTTAAATTAATTTTTTACGCACAAATTTTGTAAATATACAAATCTAGAATGGTAATAAATATTTTGACATTTTTAAATTAGAAAATATTAAATGAATTAAAAATAAATTCAAAAGCCATTTTTCAAAATTGTCAATTATTAAACAAAAATGTTTATAAATATAAATTATTTGTTCAAGAAATGTTTGCTCTTCTAGAGCGAAGAAGATGATACAAATCGATAAAATTTATTTAAAAAATGCCCTCTTGAAACTGCAATAAACCATTTAAAAATTGCTAAATGTGTAATAAAAATAAATTTATTTTTTTTATGTTCAAGTTTAAGTTTTAAGTTTTTTTTTTGTTAATTTTAAAGCATTCAGAAATGCTTACTCTTAAAACACACTTTTTTACTCACAATTTTGGTAAAATAACAAATTAATTTTAAAATTCTCTTAAATTTTTACACACTTTCAATGTAAATTTACACATTATGTGTGCATAATATTATGTGTGTATTTTTTTTTTTCGTTTACGCACACAGAGTAAATTTACCCAATTTATAGTACGAGTACAGTTTCCCACTATAAGTTGCTTAAATTTCAACAGAAAAAAATTACAGTGTACTTTATAATTTTAGAGTCATAAATATGCCACAATTGACTCTTTTTTATTAGAGTTTTTATAAATATAAATATACGTATAAATATTCAAATAAATATATAGGGTCCGCCATCTAACGTTTTTTTTTTCAACTAGTGCTTATTTCGTGAATGGTAACACTTAGCTCATGTCTGATTTGACAGATAATTAGTTTTATCCTTCCGCTGAACGAATATGGTTGTGTATACGCTTGAGCAACGCTGGGAAATATTGCGACATTACTTTGAAAATCATGGTAATGTTGCAGAATGTCATCTTTTCAATGTCATCTTTTCAGATGAAGCTCATTTTGATCTTGGCGGGTATGTAAACAAGCAAAATTGTCGCATTTGGGGCACAGAAAACCCACACGGTGCGGATTTTGGTCCAGAGGCATAATTGGGCCATTTTTGTTCGAAAATGAGCAAGAAGTGGCCGTTACAGTTAATGGCGATTGTTATCGGGCCATGTTGAACGAATTTTTGTTCACAAAAATTGAAGAGGAGGATATTGGCAGCAATTTGGTTTCAACAGGACGGCGCTACGTGCCACACAGCCGAAGCTACACTCGATGTTTTGCGCCCTGTTTTTGAAGATCGCATTATCAGCCGCAGACCTGATGTCGTTTGGCCACCTCGGAGCTGCGATTTGACACCGTTGGACTATTATTTGTGGGGTGCCGTCAAAGATAAGTGTTACCCCGACAAGCCAGAGACAATTGACGCTTTAAAGGACAATATTCGTGAAGCCATTGGTGAAATACAGCTGCACACAATCGATAATGTGCTTAAAAATTAGACCGATCGTGTAGGCTACTGCATGGCCAGCCGAGGCAGCCATTTAAATGAAATTATTTTCCATTATTAACCGGAAGGATTGTACTTTCAAATAAAAAAAGAAATTTGATAAAATATTCAGTAGTTTTTTTTTATAGCATTTTCAAAAAAAAAAAAAGTTATTTGGCGTGTATACAGTGAAGAAAGACAAAAAAACTTATAAGGCAAAGTTGTTTGTGTATTTCGTATTGCTATTGCTGAGTGCTCTATGTGTATTAAAACACACAGCCTATAGCTAAGCGCTTTTACAAAAACAAATGAGCATCAAGCGCATAGGGCTTGGACACCCTTGGTATTTTTAAATGAGTAAAGAGTAATTTTTCATTACTTCGAAAATCATTCAGAATTGCTACTCTAGTCTGACGTATTTCCATATGGTTGTCGTTTTTAAACTCATTATTTTAATTGAATCAGCTGATTTGTCACATCACGTTTCGCATTAGAAATTCTAACTGAAAAGTTATGAAAAAAGTTACTGAATAAATTGGAATTTTTTACATAATTTAGAATATTTTATTATTTATAACATTTATTCATATCCAGCACTTTAACACTCTTCATCCATTCAAACTAGCTTCAATTTCAACCCTTAAAAATTCCGAAAATTTTAGCGTTTTTCATGCAACGATTTGTTTTATGGAAAATTTTGTTTTAAATAAATATTTAATTGATTTAAATAATTATTTAGTTAAATAATAATTTAATATGTAATTGATTAAAATAATTGTTTAGTTATATATTTTTATAATATTTTTTATCAAGCTAAATATTTCTAAGAAATTAATTTTAAATATTTATTAATCCCAATATTTAATAATTAATTTTTTATAAATAAAAGATCTTTAGCTAGATGAGAAATATTATAAAAATTAAGAAGATCGAAGAAAACTAAAAGAATTATATTAAATATTGGAAAAAAATAATTACATGTTTAATTGTAGTAATTAAAAGTTTTATTAAACATTAAATAATATGTATTTTAACTGATTTTAAAATTTTTTTATAGTGGACACTTAGTTTGTTGTTTAGAACTTATTAAAACCACTTAAATGGACTTTTAAAACTATTTTTCAAACTGGATGCTCTAAGGATAAGTATCTCAATTGAAATACTCAAAACATTTTAAAATCTTAAAATATCGAAGATAATTTTCACTTAAGTGTTAAATTTTTTCTTTTTAATATTGACCATAATCTTTTGAAAAAAGGGTATAAAATTTACTTGAATCGAAAATTTATAAACAAAAATATAGTGTCAGTAATTTTAAATTTTATATTAATATGATTTAAATCATAATTAAAACTAAATCAATTAAGTAATTACAAATAATTTACAAAATAACAATAAAATCGTTAAGCTGAATTAAAAAAAAATCTCCTTATTCTTTTTAAAACTTCCAACACTTTTAACGATTTTTTTTTTTGTAAAAATTCTGTTGGAAAATTCTAAACTTAAAAATTATTCAAATTCCTTTTCCGAAAATTTTTAAATCGCCAATCAATTTTTACTTCCACATTATCAAAACAAAATCTTTAAACTTCACTTTAGTTTATACACAAATATTATGTTATCTGAAATTTAAAATTTGTTTTATATTTTTTATCTGTTTAATTAAATTTAAAATAAAATTTCCCAAAAATGTAATTTTTATATTGAATCTAATAATAAACAAAAAAGAAAATCAAAAAAAAAGAAATAATAATATAAAATTTTTACAACCACTTTTCTTTAGATATTTAATACATTCCAAATAAAGCCAATGTTGTTCTTATCATTATTATTATTATTAATAATACTTATAATTTATAAATAAATATTTTAGGCAGTTTTACTATTGTTTAATTGGAAAAGAAATCATCAAAAAAAATCTAACACAAATAAACTTAATTTGAGAATTTCCAAAAAAGAAAATTTGTTTTTTTTGTTTGTTGTTTGCTGTTGCTTATTCAAGACTCAAACCTATTTTTTGTATTCCTGTTGTTTTTAATAAAAATTTAGTTTTCTTTCTTATTTTTTATTTTTTTTTTAAATATAGACTCTTTCAATTAATCAATATCTTATTTATTTAATTTTTTTTTTCATTATCGTCAAGCGTATATAGTTTTTGTTTTATATATTTTTTGTTTTTGGAAATTTCTTTTTAGCTTTGGGTTTTTCTTTGTTTGTTTGTAATCCCTCTGTTTTTACTTTCAACACCACATTTCATTGTTTTTTTTTGTTGTTGTTTGTTAATTTGTTGTCGATTTTATTTTTTATTCTAATATTTATGAATTTTGTTTTAAATGAAAATTTATACGTTGACATGAAAACATTATGAATAGGGCAGCTACTGTGTAGGGCATTAAATTAATCAATAAATTATTATTGTTATTTAGTGTTGATGCAGCATGATTGCATAAATCAGTAGTGCAGGCACAATACAATGCCTGGACATCATGAGTGCCTGAACGTTTCAGACATTCATTGTCATCGGTACGCTCATCTGGTATATAACCGCAACCTCGCACAATACGTTCTTTACCATAAACTAATTGAAAAAATAAAAAAAATTATAAACATTTAGAAAAATTACTTGACATAAGTGTATATTTAATGGATTAAATTTTAATCTCACCCCTTTGTACAGTTTTACGGCATAAAATTGGTTTATACTTATCCTTGAGATGTTCACGTGGTTCTTGTTTACTGCAGTTTACTTCACCTATTGAATAAGGATCAAAGGGATCACCACAACGACGATCGTATTCACTGTTGCAATCGTAGCACATTAAAGCAGTTGTAACTGTAAATAAGAGAGAGATAAATGATTTTTTAAAATAAATGTTGGTTAATTTTTTTTGTTTGAAAATTATACTAAAAATACATATTTTTTTCTAATAGATTTCAATTCTCAACCTGTGAGTGATTTTCTGTATAAAAATGTACTCAGGATACAGGTTGGTTGAAAAGTTCCTGCGCTCACCAAGAGATGGCACTGCTAGCTCCAAACTTTTTTTTTCTCAAGTTGGTATAACTGTCCTGAGGACACATGCAAAGTTGCAAGTCATTCTGTCAATTCTTTCTTTGTTTACAAGCCATTTAAAGTTGACGTGTCATTGATTTTTTTTTAATATGGAAAAAATTTAATATCGTGCTGTCATTAGATTCTTTGTTTTGAAGGGTTTAAAAGCAAAGGAAATTTATGAACAATTGTTAGAAGTGTATAAGGAGTCCTCACCTTCAAAACGCACCGTTGAATTTTGAGCTGGTAAATTAAAACGTGGTCGTACCAGCCTTAAAGACGATCCACGCGAAGGACGACCAAAAACTGCAACCACAGCAGAAATCATTGAGCAGGTAAATAATATGGTTAGTGAAGACCCAAGTTTGACTAAGCGTGAAATTGCTAATGCCATAGGCATCTCAGACGAACGAGTACTCCATATTTTACATGAAGAATTACGTATGAAAAAACTGTTTGGAAAGTTAGTGCCGGCACACATTAACAATTCAACAAAAACTGGATCGAAAACAAATTTCTCAGCGTAATTTGGAGCGTTTTAAGCCGAATAAAACCGACTTCTTGCGTCGTTTTATAACTATGGATGAGACTTGGATCTACCACCATGATCCTAAATTGAAACAAGAACGTTTACAGTGGACTGAAGCTGGTTGTTCAGCTCCAAAGCAGGTGAAGTCACAACGATCAGCAAAGAAGGTTATGGCATCAGTTTTTTGGGATGCAAAAGGAATTTTGTTGATTGATTATCTTCAAAAAGGTAAAACATTCAACTCTAAATATTATTGCAGCCTTTTGGATCAGCTGGTTGAAAAATTCGTGAGAAAAGACCTAGTTTAAAGAAGAAAAAAATCATTTTTCATCAAGACAATGCACCTGCTCACAAAAGTGTTTTGACGATGGCTTAATTCAAATAATTAAAGTACAAATTGCTTGAACATCCACCGTATTCACCAGTTTTGGCTCCCAGTGACTACTATCTCTTCAGAAATCTCAAACAATTCCTTCGTGGAAAATATTTTTCGTCGAATGAAGAGGCCATAGCAGCCGTAGACGGTTATTTTGCAGAGCTTCCGGAAAACCATTATAAGGATGGAATAAAATTATTGGAAGATCACTCGAACAAGTGTATTGAGCTTCTAGGAGATTATATTGAATAAAAAAATGTATTTCGTAACAAAAAGAGTATTCTTTCATTTCGAGCGCAGGAACTTTTCGACCAACCTGTAATAACCAATATTCTCCTAAATCAAAATAAATGAGTATGACAATTAACTACACAGCAAAAAAAAGTGCGCATTACACCTTCGAATATAAAGCATTTTTGCAAGGCAACTTCGACTTTTTTTGCCCTACGTAGGAGTCGCCTTTTTAAATTTTTTGTTACACCTTCGGCTGTTGCAGTCAGATCTTAAAGTATAATATATCGATTTTTTTTATCTCGAGGATACCAATGTATTGCTCCAAAGCACATTGACCTCAAGTACATCAAAACTACGCGCCGAAATAGTGAAAATGGATCACTGAAAATACTCGTTCAGTTTGAAAGCAAATTTTAATGAACGACGAGTGCCATTTCACACTCTGTGGCGGCGTCAACAAGCAAAACTGCCAGCTAAACTGGCTGTTTGGGCAGGCGTTTGCGTCAAAACTATCATTGTGCAATTTTTCTTCTTCATAGAAGGCGAAAATGGTGATAGAAATCCATTAACAATATTATTGGGTATACAAGTTAATAATGTCGATTTGAAAAATGCATTTATTATAATAACAAAATGAATTGATACATTATTCAAAGTATTGTCCATCGTTAACCATTACTTTTTCCCATTCTTTTGGTAGCAAAAAAAAACTGCTCCGGTTTTGAGGTAAAGAATGAATCAAGCCAATTTCGGATACCCTGTTCTGAAGTGAAGCGTATTCCAGTAAGGGTGTTCTGCATCGATCGAAACAAATGGTAGTCAGAAGGGGCTATATGGCGAGTGAGCCCAAACTTCTCCTCCACTGTTTTCTAAATACTTTTTGACCGGTCTTGCAACATGTGGCCGAGCGTTGTGATGATGGAAGATTATGGCCTCGTGTCTGGTAGAATATTCTGGTCATTTTTTGGTTGATTTCTCTCTGCAAACGAATCAATTGTGTTCGGTACAGGCCCCCTGTGGTCGTCTGACTCAATTTCAACAACTCATAATAAATGGTCGTTAAATTTGATTTTGAATAAAACACAAATTATTTAGGAAATTATTGTCATTTCTTTTTATTATGATAATATGGTATGGTTTTATTATGTATAGAACAAAATATCGGCCAAATGACCGCCGCGACCTCGGCGGTACACATCCATCCGATGGTCCAAATTTTCGATGACGCTGAGGCATAATTGAGGTTCTATGTGGTTAATGTGCCGAATTATCTCATCCTTTAGCTCTTGAATTGTTGCTGACTTATCGACGTACACCTTTTCTTTCAAATAACCCCAAAGAAAGAAGTCCAACAGTGTCAAATCACATGATCTTGGCGGCCAATTGACATCGTCACCTCGTGAGATAACACGTCCATTGAATTTGTGGCGCAAAAGAGTCATTGTTTCGTTAGCTGTTTGGTAAGTGGCACAGTCCTGTTGAAACCACATGTCATCCATGGCCATATTCTCAACTTCTGGCCACAATAAGTTCGTTATCATCTCACGATAGCGAACACCATTCACGGTAAATGCTTGGCCGACCTCCTGCATGCACAGGTGTTTTCACAGACCCGGTTTGCTGAAATTTGCCCACATTTTTCCCATTGTAAACACATTTGGTCGATTATGCTGACCATAAAAAATCACGAAGTGCACGAAATGCATTTTGATTTGAACGCCCATTTTCATAATAAGCCTGAATAACTTTAACGCGTTGCTCGATTGTGTATCTTTCCATGGTTTAAATTGAGTTAGTCTGAAATTGAGAAATGTCAAATGAAATGCAGAAAAAACTTGACGCTTATGTGTGGTTCACATGCAACATCGGCCCTTAAAATTTAACCACCCTTTACAAAACACCCTTGTGATACTACCAAATACAGAGCATTACTTTGGCGTCATGGATATTCGATTTTGTGGTTTATTTGGCTGGTTAGCCGGGCTTTACATATGACTTTTAACGTTTGGGGTTTCCGTAATGTATCCATTTTTCATCACCAATAACAATACCATGCAAAAATTACTTCTTTTTGTAGCGTTAAAGCAGCATTTCCGACATACAAAATCGCCTTTTAACGTCTCTCGGCTTTAATTCATATGGGACCCAATTTCCTTGCTTTTAAATGAATCCCAATGCTTTTTAACGTGGAGAAATGGCTTGTTGTGTGACTCCCAATGATAATGCAAGTTCTTCTTGCGTTTGACAACAATCTTCGAAAAATAATGCTTCCAATTCCTAATCTTCAAACTTTTTCGGATGACCAGGCCTCTCCTTATCTTCTGTGTCGAAATCACCACTTTTGAATCGCGCAAACCATCGTTTTTTGAGTTGGTACATGTTGACCGTAAGCTTCTATAGGGTCCGCCAAATAACTTTTTTTTTTTTTTGAAAATGCTATAAAAAAAACTACTGAATATTTTCTCAAATTTCTTTTTTTATTTGAAAGTACAATCCTTCCGGTTAATAATGGAAAATAATTTCATTCAAATGGCTGCCTCGGCTGGCCATGCAGTAGCCTACACGATCGGTCCAGTTTTTAAGCACATTATCGATTGTGTGCAGCTGTATTTCACCAATGGCTTCACGAATATTGTCCTTTAAAGCGTAAATTGTCTCTGGCTTGTCGGCGTAACACTTATCTTTGACGGCACTCCACAAATAATAGTCCAACGGTGTCAAATCGCAGCTCCGAGGTGGCCAAACGACATCAGCTCTGCGGCTGATAATGCGATCTTCAAAAACAGGGCGCAAAACATCGAGTGTAGCTTCGGCTGTGTGGCACGTAGCGCCGTCCTGTTGAAACCAAATGTTGCCAATATCCTCCTCTTCAATTTTTTTGAACAAAAATTCGTTCAACATGGCCCGATAACGATCGCCATTGACTGTAACGGCCACTCCTTGCTCATTTTCGAAGAAAACTGGCCCAATTATGCCTCTGGATCAAAATCCGCACCAAACAGTGACTCGTTTTGGGTGCATCGGCTTTTCAATGTATACGTGCGGGTTTTCTGTGTCCCAAATGCGACAATTTTGCTTGTTTACATACCCGCCAATATCAAAATGAGCTTCATCTGGAAAGATGACATTGAAAAGATGACATTCTGCAACATTACCATGATTTTCAAAGTAATGTCGCAATATTTCCCAGCACTAGTTGAAAAAAAAACGTTAGACCTATACCAACAGTCGATAACTTTCAGCAGCCGTTTTCTTCAAATGAAAGAAGGTTATCAGACTTCCCCGCAAAACATCTTCTTTTAGGCAAAAAAATTCGACATTTTTAAAGTGATTGACAAAAATGTGTGCTTACACTTTGGCGTCCACAGAATACTGAATTATAATGAGAGATGTTTATCCTCCAAAATACCGTATATATTATTATTGACACAAACCATATGTGATAGTTATGCCATCTGTTGTCAAAATTGACATTATTACTTGTATACCCAATAACAAATCAATGTTGCTATTTTCTTGGCCTTAAAAAGTACCCAGCAAAAATAAATGGAAGTGAAATAAATTTCAGAATCTTTATAATTGTCTTTAGAATCGTAATGATTGAACTTTGCTCCTAATTCAACCATTATCAGTTAAACCACATTTTACTTTATAAACTGTACAGTATGTATTGATTAAAAAGTTCAGAATTCTAAAAATAATAACTTTAACGTGTGTTTTCGATTACCCATAATAAACAAATTATTTGTTGTTGTTGTTGTTGTTGTTGTTATTTTTATTTTTCTTTTCTTCTCAAATGCTACGTGCACTTGTATTTGAATTAAACTGACATCACCGGATAATATATAACAATCAGGGTAAGGAAGTTCAAGCAATAAAAATCGTGTTTGGTGTACATTGAAAAATTAAAAAAAAAATGCGGTAAAAAATACACTCACAATATATTTTCCCTTACCGACTGTAGTTTATTACGGAAGTAATACGTAAAGTTTGTTTTTAAATGAAGAATCAATTGAAATTCATAGAAATATATTTTTTTACTATTTGTATCAGTTATTCAAAAAATAAACTATAAAAATTTACAGACATTCAGTAGGAGTTGATATTTTCAGTTAAATGTAAAATTTTATGTTTTCTGTTTCAAAAAATATAAATTCATAAAATTCCTTTTTGTTTTTTTTTTTACCAAAATAGTTTGTGTATATACAAAAATATTTGAATAAAAATTACAAGAAATTATTCAAATATATTTACACACAGAAAATAAAAATATATACATCTGTGTGTGTTGTATTTGGTTAAATTATATTCAAATAAAAAAAATTTCAATTTGAAAAACAAACCACATAAATCGTTTTTTTTCAACATTTTGTCAGTTAAATCTTTATGGTTATTTTAAACGATTTTCGATTGATTTTACTACTTTTATCGATTATTAAACAGTGATTGAAAATAAACAACAAAATGGGTTGAATATAATGAAAATTCAGTAGTTCTCTTTTCGATTGTAATTTCGATTAATTTAATATGTATTTAAAGTTGTTTTTAACGAAATAATATTGTGAGTGTAGGAATTTATTATTGAATAATTTCAGTTTTTTTTTTTGTCTTAAAAAGTAGTTTAAATATTGAAAAATATCAATGTTTATTATCATCGAAAAGTTAATAATTTTATCTTTGTGAACAAAAATAATAAATTTGAAGAAAAATTTATTTTTGGCTTATATTAAATAACTGAAAAATTATGATCATATGGAACGATACAAATTACACATTTGATAAATTTTCACAAAATTGTATTAAAATTACCAATTTTACCCAATTTTTTTTTAAATGCTTTTTATAAACAAATGTTTTTTATAAATTGTTTTTATACCCTTCACCACAGGTGGAAGGGTATATATAAGTTTGTCATTCCGTTTGTAATTTCTACAATATTGATCTTAGACCCTATAAAGTATATATATTCTGGGTCCTTATGAAGAGCGAAATTGATTTAAAAATGGGTTTTCCGAAGACCCCAGACATGATGAGGACTTGATTGTTATATATTTCTGTCAAATGTGATCCATTTCTGCTTGCTATTAAAAATCAACCAGATCGGTTGATAAATGGCTGAGATATTAGCAAAAAACCAGGACTACCTCTAATTTTTTCCGTAAAATTTATATGTATGTTGAATATTACGCATAACAAACACATCAATTTGTTGAAATTCTTGTCTTTCACCTCTTCACCTTTTATACACAAACAACAAACACATACAAAGATTTGCCATTTAAATAAAAAACAAACAAATCCCTATTGAACGAAAACTGTTTATTTAATTCTATTAACGATAATTCCATATGACCTTAATAGCTCAGTTGTCTAAACGCTATGTCACAAATACTTTTTTTTCTCTAAGAACGCGGGTTCGATTCCTACACAAGACACAATTCAACTTTTTTTTTGTACATTTTTTTTTATTTTCTTAAGACTTTTTTTTGTTTATTTTTTAACATTTAATAATTAATTTAAATAAAATTTTATATTAATAATTAAATAATGCATAATTAGGCTAAAAACATCAAAATTTTTATAAAAACCCTCTGATACAAACAAAATACAAACGGTTTTATTTCTATTTTTTGCTCCGATTTAAAATAATTTATAAAAAGATTTTTGAACCATTTTATTTCTCATGTATTAAGAAAACTTTATACATAATTTCCCTTTGATTGCAACTATTTTAGGTCATAACTTATAATAATTTATAAAAAAAAATTTTATGAACTATTTTCCTTCAAATTTTAAAAATTAAGCTAAATAAATTCAAAATATTTTTAATAAAAAAGCGAAATAAAACCCCAAATGCAAATTTGCCAGCTAAATCAAACGTTTTTGTAGAAATAAAACACATGCAGTTCTAGTGATTTCTTTTAACGATTTGTTGAAATTCTTTTCTTTTACCTCTTCACCTTTTATACACAAACAAAAAACACTATTCTAGAGCTGTAATATGACCTATGGATACGTCTTATATAGCAAAAGATCGAAATTCTTTAGTATAAGATATTTGCTAAAAAAACTCGGAAATATCGGTTCAGATACAAAAAAGTTATGCCCAAAACATATTTTTTTTAAATACCTATTTTCTGGAACCATAAATCTTCTCGAGTTCAAGTTTTATCACCAAACTAAATGGTTAATTTTCTTTTAATGGCGTCCGTATAAAAATCTGTCCATTCCATATATGTCCATATATAAACTTCACTTTTCTCCCAACCATGGTGAAGGGTATATAAGATAAGCCATAGCCGAATTTAGCCGCTCTTATTTGTTTTTATTACAAAGAGAAAATTTTACTAGTATAATTATAGAAAATAAAAAATTTGAAAAATTCGACAGAGTCAGCAGGATGGAATACTTTTTATTTCCGTGTGCCACAACACAACCGTTTTCAGTATCCACGCCCTTGTTGGGTTAATCCTTTGATGATTTTCTATTTTATATTGAGTGTTTGGGTACAAATTAACAAACCCGAAAACAATACAACAACATATTTTAGAGTATCCAATAACAAAGCTAACATGAAGCCGTTAATTTCAATTGATTGTCCTAATCAATATTAAATCTACAACATAATCTGAGTTGATAGTTAATGATTAGACAATATTTTTGAATTATATTTTTGTATCCATATCCATATGTGTTATTTGATCTAGAATCGTATTAATTTCATTCATTTACCAAAATAACAGATCAACAATACATAAACAAATGCTTTTTCTTAAAAACGCTAAAATTAAATCGCTGCGGATACTCATTGTAAAAAGCCGTTTCTGCATTTTTATTATATTCTAATTTTTATGATATCCTTAATGGAAACAGGTAGAAATAATTTTTTTTTTCTCAATTTTCAAAAAGTAGTTTTGAAGAACAAGCGATCTTAACCTTACATTGTGATAGGTTAGCATTATTCTAGAGAGCTAATATTTCGTGTCTGAACATTTAGGTTTAAATAAAGTATACATATAAATTATTTATTAATATTGTAACTTATTAAAACTTATATTTTAATGGGTTTCGTTTTTAAAATTTGATCCATTTTTGCTAATGAAGTCACAAACCGTTAACAGAAGGCATTGAGCGATTTAATTATTTATTGCATAGTTCTTGTATGTATCCATACTCAAATTTATTGCCTTTTAGAAGTTGATCATGAACTCCCTTGCCCTGATAATAATATTTTTTTTCAATGACGCTTATTATTGCATTATTTATTTTTCTTTATATAAAGGAATAACGTGACTGACTATTTGACTCACTTAACATCGCCCAGGATCTTGACACATAAGATCCTTCTCTGTCATGGACTTCCGCTAAGACGGGGTTTTTTAAATTTCTACGATGAGAGGCAGAAAGGGGAAAATCTCCTTGCCCAAACCCTTTAGAGTAGAAACCTGAAATCTAAAATATGTGTTTTCCGAACTACGGACTAACTCATTCCTCACGGAACGTGCAAAAATTGTAGATCTTAACGGCCTGCCCAAACAACTTTGGCTGGAAACTTAAAACTTAAAATATAAGTCACTGATTAAGTTAAAAAACTTTAATTTTCGCCAGGATCGTTAAAAAAAATTAGGATTTCCTAAGTGGAAAGTTTTTCCTTCAAAAGTAGGAGGCATTAAGGTAGTCTGCTATTCCGGTGTATATATCCCTTAAGATGAGGGGTTCTTCCCTTAACATTTCGCCCAAATCCCATCTACTGGAATTTGTCCCGCATCGTATAATTAAAATCAAATTGTACACTCAGAAAAAAAAGTTAGTAAAAAAAATTTGTAAACGGTTTTCAATCCCACTTTACTATTTATTATTGTACTGATTTTTAGTAAAAAAAAAATATTATTTAGTACAAATTTTTTGCTATTTACATTTTACAAACTACAGAATATTTATAAATTTTTATTGCTAACTTCAGAAATTATTTTACAAATTTTTGAAAACCGATTTGCTAAAATTACCAAACAAATTTACTAATTTCAAAAAAGGGGATATTGAAGGAAATGTTATTTCTAATAATTAAAACTTTTACATACAAACTTAAATTGCGTTAAAATGTTACATAGGTTAAAAAAAAGGGAACGGAAGTGAAGATACTTTTCACAACCGACTCATGTACAAGCATAGGACATCCTCTAAAAATAGCACTAAAAACTTGTTTATGTCTAAAAATCAGCCCTTAAAACAATTAACATTTAACCTTAATTAAAATCCAAAAATTTACTCAAAATATTTTTCAAAATAAAAATTAGCAAATTAAAACAAAATGAGAAATTTGTTTTAACTATTTATTAAGCCTTTAATTTTTACTAAAATATTTAAAAAAAAAAATTAAATAAAAAAATGTTTGATAAATAATATATAAATTTGTATATTTAAAATTTGTTTATGTTTTAACTATTTTTTAAGCCATTACATTTTGTTTAATTTTTTCTAAAATATTTAAAAAAAAAAAATGTTTGATAAAAATTAATAAATTTGTATATTTGAATTAAAAAAAAAATTTGCAGCTTTAAAGTGCAACAAGTGTATCTAAAAATAATTTTTTATTTATATAAATCATATAATTACAAATTATATCCTAATACCCTAACCGAGCACTAGCAACAAAGGCCTTTGGCTCGTTGTAGCGAAAACAGACCAGAGCCTCTGGTGGGAATCGAACCCACGACCCCCGCACTGATAAGCTAGCACGCTACCAACTAGCCTACCGGGGCGCTTATAATTGAGTTAATTTGGGCATTTTAATAATATTTTGTTTATAAATTAAAATTTACAATTCATTAAAATTTAGTAGCGCTTGCTAATTTTGTATACTAATTTAATTGTACTAATATTTAGAATATTTAGTAAATTTTTTTTACAGAAGGTCTTCTAAAATTTAGTAGCGGGTACTTATTTTTTCTACACGTCAGTAGACATGTGTTGCTAAGATTAGCAAAAAATACCTCTGGGCTCAAATTAGCAAAATTTGCCGTAATAACAACAAAATTTTCAGTTGACATTACAGACTTTTTTTTTTGGTGAGTTCATATAAAAACAACAAATATGTCAGTTAAGGTCCCAGTTTAATGATAACCGATCATTGTGTTCATGAGGCAATGTTCTTCTTAATACAATATGTTATATTCCGATATTAAACACAACAGGTAACGAAGTTTCGGGTTTATCAACTAGTATAGTTATAATTTGCATAATTAATTTTCCAGATAAATAAATAATAGTAAATATAAAATGTTTGATTATTTTCAGAAATAATTTTTAAATATGTATATGGAAGCTTTTTGTAAAAATTATTAATAAAGTGATCAAAATATCTTTTTTTTTGAGTTAGGTTTTAACA
Source organism: Eustalomyia histrio (assembly GCA_949748255.1). Lineage (NCBI taxonomy): Eukaryota > Metazoa > Arthropoda > Insecta > Diptera > Anthomyiidae > Eustalomyia > Eustalomyia histrio. Next base: position 97,859,437 of record OX456527.1, on the reverse strand, counting down.
TAAAATTTACTTACCTTGTAGACAGGCCAAAACGGCAACCAAAAGTAATGTTCTTTCCATGAATGGTGACATTGTTAACTAATTTGTTTTGTTTTGTGTTTTTTTTTTTAAATAATTATTTATTTATTTATTTGTTTTTTATATATTTGCTGCGTTATTTAATATTCGTAGAGAACAAAAACGATGACAACACAAATCGAATTTAAATTGCAAAGATTTATCCGTAAATTGTTCTACAATTAAATCAATAACCGAATCACGCAACTTTATCCGTTTTTTGGTTTAAAACAGAAAAATAAGAGAATATTAACGTTACTGTTAAATCAACATGCCGCTTTATAAACTGTAATTGAAATGAGAAAAAATATATTTTAAAAATAAATTTAAACTTTTAATTGTAAAGTAGTTCGTGTGTTTTTTTATAGTTTTATAGTTTTCTTTTTTTTTTGTTTGTATATTATTGTTTTGCATTTTTATTCGGTTTTATTAATGACTAATTTTATTGTATTTTATTAGAAGGTAGTTTTTAAATGAATAATTTTAAAATGCGGTTTATATAGTTTGCACAAAATTACAGAATTGTAAGTAGAGACTAGTGAATGTTTCTATAAAGAAATTATTCTTAAGTTTTTTTTAATTAAATTTTCATCCATTGTTCTTTATGTAAAACCCTAGATTTTAGCTTAATTTTTTCAGAATAAAAAAGATTTGTTCCACAGAGAAAGTGTTTACAAAATTTTGGCTAAGAAATTTTCATAAAAATAATTAAATTTTGCTTTTCAAAATTGAGGTCTATATCTTCCCTAACAAGGTTGAATAAGGCTCAAATGGTACCTATACAAAACAAAAACCGTATATATCTGATTAAAATTTAGTTAAGAGCCATATTTATACCTAGTGCCTATATATACCCGTGTTCCCGGTATTTGCTTAAAAGATTTTTAATCAATCTACAGGTTCCAAATCATGTACATATATTTGAATAAAATTTGGTACATAACATAGATTTATTTTAGCTTAAGAATGAGCCCTATTTATTTTGTTTAGAATCTCACCAAATTCACTCCCTGTTTCCAAGAAAGTTCCTATCTAAATTCGTCATATATGATATTTAGATACAAAAAACCGAAGATATGTAGTTGAAATTTGGGTTGCGAACGTTAAATCATGCCTCTAAATTTAAAGAAAATTGGGCATAGTCCAGATATAAAACCACCTTGCCGATTTTTGCTTAAATGAACTTCTTTAGCAATTTCGTTCAGATTTATATCTATTTTTTTCGTTCTTTTCATAAAAAAAATTAGGACCCTGGAATTCGGACCGCTTTCAAAATTTTTCACAATTTATACTTTTTCTAGAGTATTCTATTTTTTATACTAGTTTTTAAATAAATAAGCTAGTTGGGAGCATGCTAGCTTATTAGTGCGGGGGTCGTGGGTTCGTTTCCCATCATAGGCTCTGGTCTGTTTACTTTACAATGAGCCGATAGCCTTCATTGCTAATGCTGTATTTTAAAGAATTATTAATTTTATTTTATTAAACAATTCAAAACCCATGATTTTTTAATTGTAATTTTTGTTTTGTTTGTTCGATTAATCGAATGGTTTTAAATTGATTGACAGCCCTAAATTTCCTTCATTTCAGACACATTTCCTTATAATTTTTGACCTCACTTTTAAATACCTGTCTCATATTTTCTTCTCTGTCACATATCAAAATTTTATCCTAAGGGCGAGGAGCACATCAGTTGTGCTTCTTTATAAGAGATTAAAGAAAAATAAATTTATTTGAAAAAATTTTTTTAAAAGGAAGAAAATTCTAACAAATATATTTTATAAAACTTTTTTTTGCAACAGAAGCAGATTCTTTTGCGTAAAATAAGTAGATATATAAATTAAAGTAGATATAGACTAGCTAAGCAGTTAAAGATTTAGCTGCTTAAAAATTAAGAATTTATGAAAATGCTGCCAAGTCTTGGAAATTCTTGGCTTTTCTCATTTAAATGTAAACAAAAATATTTGTCATTAAAATATTTAAAATTTTGGTATTTTTAATTTGATTTAATATTTACAAACAAAAAAAGCTAGTAAATGAATAACACTCGTAAAAAAAGTTAGTAGAAAAAAATTTCCAAACTGTTTTCAATCCCACTTTACTATTTTTAAAAAAAATTTACAAATTTTAAAAAAGTGGATATTGAAGGAAATGTTATATCTAATTTAAATGTATACATACAAACTTAAATTGCCCTAAAATTTTACATAGATTAAAAAAGGGATCGTAAGTGAAGATACAGACCCATTTCTAAAAATAGGACATCCACTTAAAATAGCGACAAAAAGTTTTTTTTTAGTTCTAAGAAACAATTAAAATTTGTCCTTAAAAGTAAACAAATGACTAAAAAGGTTTTTAAAACAGAAATTAAAATATTAAAATATTTTTTGAAAAAATAAATAAAATAAAACATTTTTATGCTTTATAAAAAAAATAAATTTGAAATTTTGTACCAATATAAATAATATTTAGTAAATTTTTTGCTAATTAAATTTTGTAGCGCAGCTAATTTTTTCTGTAAATTTCATTGTACTACATGTTAGCAGACATATGTTGCTAAGATTAGCAAAAAAATATTTCTGGGCTCAAATAAGCAAAATTTCCCGTAATAACAGCAAAATTTTTAGTTGCTTATACAGACTTTTTTGTCAGTAAAGGTAAAACTGTTTCGCGTTTTGGCAAACTCCATATGAAAAAGCAGTTTTCATACAAAGGTGGCCCCTAATGGGATGGAAGTCGTTTTCTACGAAAATTTTTGTTATTTTTACATTAATTTCCTATTTTTAGGCATTGATTATTTTAAGTGTAGTTTTGATCATCGAATAAAAATAATTTTAAACGAATTAAATTATTATGAAAGTTTGGCGTGATTTATATTCAGTGGCGTGATTAATATTCAGAAGGTTTCAAGTTCAAAATAACAAATAGGGGGAAAAAATTAAAAAAAAATATTAAAACAAAAAGAAATGGAGGAAGCAAGCAATAAAACAGAACTAAAGTAAAATTAAAAGAAAAACGTTTTATTTTTTTTAAACCACTAAATATACAACCAGTTCTAGAACGGCTTCCGTCAAATGAAAATTGTCGATGATAGAACTGTAAATAAAATAGTTTTCATAGAGCATGAATTTTGTATTCTGTTTTAAATGAGCTTGTGAACCTTTCTTTAAAAAACAAAAATATAATAATTTATTTATCCCAATATAAATAATAATTTATTTATAACAATATAAATATTTAATATTCAATTTTTTAAGCTAAAGGTCTTTTTTTATAAAAATTCTTATTTTATTTTCGATATTTCGCTAACAATTTTTTTTCCTGAAGATGCTAACAAATTGTTAGCGAAATATCAAAAATAAAATAAGTATTTTTATAAAAAAAGATCTTTAGCTTAAAAAATTTAATATTTATATTAAAATAAGATCGAATAATGTTATATAATTTTCAATATACATAAATATTTTTAAAAAAAATGGTTACAAAATATAAAACTTTAAATTTTTTTCAGTAGATGGGAGTAATCGACATGTAAACCTTTAAAGCCAGTTTTATGAATTTTTTTTTTTTGCTAATGAACTATGATTGGGATTTGGAAGAATTGTACTTTGATTTGAAGAAAATTTTAAATTTTATGCGTACTCTACATAGCGTATGAGCAATATTTCATTTACTGCAAACAACACTCATACGCCACCAACTATAATACAAAATGTACTTAAAAAATCTTAAACTATTTGTATAAAATTTTACAAAATAATTGCTTAAAAAAATATATACAATATTTTAAATCTTCTATATAAATACACTGTCCAACAAATAAAGACTTTTTGAATGGAACAGAATAGCGACCCCATAATTCTGAAAGGGTATGTTGAGTACACTCACAAAAAAAAGTCTGTAATGGCAACTGAAAATTTTGCTGTTATTACGGGAAATTCTGCTAATTTGAGCCCAGCGGTATTTTTTGCTAATCTTAGCAACACATGTCTGCTGACGTGTAGTACAATGAAATTAGTAGAAAAATTAGTAGCCGCTACTAAATTTTAGTAGACTTTTTGTAAAGTGGAATTTAAAATCTGTTTGCTAAAATCAGCAAAAAAATACTAAATTTTATTAATATTAATAAAAAGCTTTAAATTTATTTTTCTTATCGAGCATCAAAAATTTTGAATATATTTTTTAAAAGATGTTTTATACAAAATTAAAAAAAAAAATCAAATGCTTAAAAATCTTAAAAATTGTTAAAACATAAACGAATTTATCATTTTATTTTAATTTGGTAATTTTTGTTTTGAAAAATATGTTAGTCAATTTTTTTTTACTTTTAAGGTTAAATTTAATTGTTTTTAGGGCTGATTTTTAGAACTAAAAACCCCTTTTTAGTGCTATTTTAAGTGGATGTCCTCTTTTTAGACATGAGTCGGTATCTTCACTTCCTATTCCTTTTTTAATCCTATGTAACATTTTAGGACAATTTAAATTTGTATGTATAAGTTTAAATTATTAGAAATAACATTTCCTTCAATATCGACTTTTTTAAAATTTGTATTTTTTTTTTGCTAATTTTAGCAAATCGGTTTTCAAAAATTTGTAAAATGATTTCTGAAATTAGCAACAAAAATTTGTATATATTCTGTAATTCTTGTAAATAGCAAAAAGATTTGTTAAATAAATCAGTACAAAAATAGTAAAGTGGGATTGAAAACCGTTTACAAATTTTTTTACCAATTTTTTTTCGTAGAATATTTTAATCCTTAAATGTCCTTTTTTAAAGGATATTTTTTGATTTTCTCGAAAAAAGGGTCAAATTGACCCATAAAGAGACCAGTTAGAGGGTTAAGATCTTCCACAAAAATAATCCTCATACAATTGCACAATACAACTCTGACCATAAGAATTCTCTCAGACATTAACTTACAGCATTTTTTTCATATAGTATAATGCTCCCTTCGACCGAAAAATGAAAACTTTGACCCACTGTAAAAAAATACTTAGACGTGCTGGACCATAAGTTTGTTCTACAAAAATTATTTACTCAACATACCCTTTCAGAATTATAGGGTCGCTATTCTGTTCCAAAAATGCTGTTGGACAGTGATATTAATTGAAAAAAATCCACATAAAAAGATGTTAAAATATCAAAAAAAAAGTGTAACCTCATAGTCTAGTAGCATTAAATATGCAAAAATATGACACATTAAATAATCGTTTTTTTTTGTCTGTCAAGTAGCATAATTGAACAGTCAATTGACTACATAACACATAAGTGAAACATTATCGGAAAGTATTTTTGTTTTTTTTAAAGAAATAACACGTTTTTCTTTTAACTATTATAACTATCAAGTGCTTCAAATAAATATACGGCTTTAATTTAAAATTTTACTTTCTTTGGTTTTGAACATAGTTCTTTTGAAATTTTATATATACACTGTGTAAACTTAAACTTTTGTGGAAACCGTTTATTTTCAATTCTATTGAAATTTCTATGTTTTCTGTTTTACGTTTATGAATTTCCTGCTGCGATTTCTATTTTTTTTATTTAACAAAAAATATTATATAAATACATACAATGTTATAGAAGACCATTTAAATTGTAAGCTAAACTTTTTTGATTAACATTATGTATGTCGGTATGAGTGTATTGTACTTAGTTTTACTTTTCTTTTCTTGCTTTTTTTTTTTTTAGAAATGAAAAATAATGTACATTTTTATATGTGTCCACGACCTATTGAGTACAATTTTTTTTCTTTAGGTTTTTATACTCTCTTTTTTAGTGTTTTTTTTTTGTTGTTTTTTATTTTACTTTTTGTTATTGTTGTCTTGTGCATTTTGCTATTAAACTCAATACAATGATGACGCTATAAACGACCTAATTACATGTACACACAACACCAACTACACAAAAAAAAAAAAAAAAAAAAAACAAAACTAGAGAAATGGTCTTAAGAGTACAACTATCTGAACTAAAGAACTAAACATAAAAAAAAAAACACATACATACGATGATGAGTGGTTTTCGGTCTTAACACTAGGTATACCAGCACACTATAGGCAAAATCGCCCAAATGAAAAATGATCCAAAAATAAACATGAAAAAATCTTTCAAAATATTTTCATAAAAATTTTGGCTTAATTACCCAATTTTTTTGGGTGAAAATTCGCATTTTTTGGGTTTGATTGCTGTTCTACAAATTGTTTTATTTTTTTTTAAGATAAATCACCCGAAAATGAAATACGAAAAATTTCCCTAATGTACAGGTTGGTTGAAAAGTTCCTGCGCTCGAAATGAAAGAATACTGTTTTTGTTACGAAATATATTTTTTTATTCAATATAATCTCCTAGAAGCTCAATACACTTGTTCCAATGATCTTCCAATAATTTTATCCCATCCTTATAATGGTTTTCCGGAAGCTCTGCAAAATAACCGTCTACGGCTGCTATGGCCTCTTCATTCGACGAAAAATGCTTTCCACGAAGGAATTATTTGAGATTTCTGAAGAGATAGTAGTCACTGGGAGCCAAATCTGGTGTATACGGCGGATGTTCAATTCGTACTTTAATTCTTTGAATTTAGCCATCGTCAAAACACTTTTGTGAGCAGGTGCATTGTCTTGATGAAAAATGATTTTTTTCTTCTTTAAATCAGATCTTTTCTCACGAATTTTTTCATCCAGCCTGATCCAAAAGGCTGCAATAATATTCAGAGTTGATTGTTTTACCTTTCTGAAGATAATCAATCAACAAAATTCCTTTTGCATCCCAAAAAACTGATGCCATAACCTTCTTTGCTGATCGTTGTTACTTCACCTGCTTTGGAGCTGAACAACCAGCTTCAGTCCACTGTAAACGTTCTTGTTTCAATTTAGGATCATGGTGGTAGATCCAAGTCTCATCCATAGTTATAAAACGACGCAAGAAGTCGGGTTTATTCGTCTTAAAACGCTCCAAATTACGCTGAGAAATTTGTTTTCGATCCAGTTTTTGTTGAATTGTTAATGTGTGCGGCACTAACTTTCCAAACAGTTTTTTCATACGTAATTCTTCATGTAAAATATGGAGTACTTGTTCGTCTGAGATGCCTATGGCATTAGCAATTTCACGCTTAGTCAAACTTGGATCTTCACTAACCATACTATGTACCTGCTCAATGATTTCTGCTGTGGTTGCAGTTTTTGGTCGTCCTTCGCGTGGATCGTCTTTAAGGCTGGTACGACCACGTTTAAATTCACCAGCCCAAAATTCAACGGTGCGTTTTGAAGGTGAGGACACCTTATACACTTCTAACAATTGTTCATAAATTTCCTTTGCTTTTAAACCCTTCAAAACAAAGAATCTAATGACAGCACGGTATTCAATTTTTTCCATATTAAAAAAAAATCAATGACACGTCAACTTTAAATGGCTTGTAAACAAAGAAAGAATTTAAAGAATGACTTGCAACTTTGCATGTGTTCTCAGGACAGTTATACCAACTTGAGAAAAAAAAAGTTTGGAGCTAGCAGTGACATCTCTTGGTGAGCGCAGGAACTTTTCAACCAACCTATACTTAACAATTAATTATTTTATTATGCCATTTTCAAGTTTTTGTTCTAAGTAAATTGCATTTTTGTTAGATTTTCTATGTAAAATTGAAATGATTTTGTCGCAAATGGAAAAATATGTATTTTTAAATTAAAGTCGACCTCGATTTTTATTTATTTTTTTTTTTTGTAAAAAGTTGTTAACAACTATTGAGCCAAAACACACGAGACTAATATTTAAGCGCACAATTTTTGAGCTTTTCGTAACACACGAGAATGACCATCTGGCATAAAATGTATACGTATACATTCATTGAATGTTTGAGGTTTTTTTAAAAATGTGCATGTATTGGTTTTGTGCTGCTATTTGTGGGGTAGAAGCTGGTTGAAACTTTACGCCACCAAAAAACCATTCTCTTCGCCTCGATTGCCTATAGGCTGGCATGTTAAGCTAGCATAATTGTTCTCGTGTGTTATAGCTCATTGATTATACACTCAGAAAAAAAAGTTAGTAGAAAAATTTTAAACGGTTTTCAATCCCACTCTACTATTTTTGTACTGATTTTTAGTAAAAAATTATTATTTAGCAAATCTTTTTGCTATTTACATTTTACAAATTACAGAATTTTTACAGAATATTTACAAATTTTTGTTGCTAATTTCAGAAATCATTTTACAAATTTTTGAAAACCGATTTGCTAAAATTAGCAAAAAATATTACTAATTTTAAAAAAGTGGTTATTGAAGAAAATTTTATTTCTAATTAAAACTTACACCTGAAAACTTAAATTTCCTTAAAATGTTACATATATTAAAAAAGAAATAGGAAGTGAAGATATCGACTGATGTCTAAAAAAAAAGACATCCACTTAAAATAGCACTAAAAAGGTTTTTTAGTTCTAAAAATCCGCCCTAAAAACAATTAAAATTTGACCTTAAAAGTAAAAAAAATATTGACTAAAATATTTTTCAAAACAGAAATTACCAAATAAAAATAAAATGATTAGTTCGTTTGTTTTAAAAATATATTCAAAATTTTTGATGCTCGATAAAAAAAAAATAAATCTAAAACTTTTTACTAATATTAATAAAATTTAGTAATTTTTTTTGCTGATTTTAGCAAACAGATTTTGAATTCCACTTTACAAAAAGTCTACTAAAATTTAGTAGCGGCTACTAATTTTTCTACTAATTTCATTGTACTACACGTCAGCAGACATGTGTTGCTAAGATTAGCAAAAAATACCGCTGGGCTCAAATTAGCAGAATTTCCCGTAATAACAGCAAAATTTTCAGTTGCCATTACAGACTTTTTTTGGTGAGTGTAAGAATATAAGAATTTCCAAAAAGCCAACAAAATTTGTATTTTTTAAATGTTTCATAAAAATTAACTGTTTAACGCAACTGATTTCCATTACCGAAATAAATTAAATACGAAATTCAGTACTTTTTGTAAGTTGTTTTTTTTTTTTTGAAAATAACGCCAATAATTGTGTTGCATTTTATATAGGAAAACAACTGTAATTACAGTTAAAAACTTAAACTACTGATTACTATACAAACAATTGTCATATATTAACTGAAATTTTTTTCAGTGTATACATTTTTGCACAGGTTTGAATGTGGCTTTAAAGGCCTAAATCTGTAGATTACAATTTATTAAAATCGAACTATAAATAAATTTTTAGGGAATTTTTTAAGTTCCACCCATTTGGACTGTTTTTGACATTGTCAAATTTTTTTTCGAAATCTAAATGATTTTATAAAAATTCTGAATTTTTTAATGCTTTAAAAGTCTTGTTATTAAATATGAAAAATATTATAACAAAAATTTTGTAGTAGGTATTCGATCACAGTTGCCAAACCAGTTATTTAAACTAGATCGGTGTGACTAGTGTTAACACACTTTTTGTAGTAGTGTCTTGTCAGCAGAAATTGTTTTGTTGTATTAGTCTTGTGTTGTTGGTGGAAAGAACAATTTAATTGGATTGAAATGTTAGCTTTTTAACTACACTTTGCAGTTAAATCCCTTTTGAAAAACGAATTAATACAACAACAACAACAAGAAAAAAACCCCTCACTCAAACCTCAAACACTTACAAGAGGGGTTTTTTTTTATTGAAGAGTGGTGGGGGTTATATTTTGTTATTTTAACATGGCAACGTGAATTGGGGATGATAAAGTATACAACAATAGTACTTTTTTGTGGTTAAGTTTTTTTTTTGGTTTACAAGTAATACATATGATATAAACCCAATTTCTTTAACTTTTCGATTTTACAAACAAAAACTTTTAAACAATGTATGAAAATATATGAACTTTAACAAGGTAATGTAACTCCTCCCTCCAAGCTTAACATTTCGATTTTGTTGAAATTTGTAATACAGAATATAATATATCTATCCAAAAAATAAAAGAAATCTAGCCCTTTAAAAATCCCTTTCAAATATTTTCAATAAAATCTCGAAACATTAAATGGAAAAATAGGTTGATTTTTTATTCTTATTTTATATTCTAAGTTCCCAAAATGTCTGAGATAAGCCGAGACAGTTTGAACGAAAAAATATTATAATCATACATCTAAATTTCATCAAACCTACACGCAGGAACCACAACAACAATCGCATGATTCGATGGCAATAAATTTCAATTGTCAGCACGAATCTGTTTTCCCCGTGTACAAAAGCAATTTATGCTTATTGTACTCTTCGTATTTCTGTTAGTGCATTGAGGTCAAAGGACACGAATGAACCTATAAAATCAATCAATTACTTAAAAGGCAATTACATTATTGTATAATCTGCACTCAAAAGAATTTGTCAATAACTGCA